>JAFEMH010000489.1:600000-752036 GCA_022495995.1 Adenophora triphylla var. japonica
TGAAATTCACACCGTTGAATTTCTCGATTGAATTCTTCATCTTGACTGCTTCACCAAAATCCCCAATAACGCGATTCAAAATTAATCAACTAATGAAAAGATTTTGAATCCTCCGAACCAAAGCTCTGATACCAGTTGTTGTGAAATTGGTGCTCCCCCGTTGCAATCAAGACAAAGAAATCAACACACCCACACGTACAAGAAAGAAACAATCACACACAAGAACACAAGAGTTGTTTACCCGGTTCATTCACCAACTCGTGAACTACGTCCGGGGGCAATTGCCAAGCCAATATGTATTAGACACCTCTCTAATATGTTGCTACAATGTATTCTAGGCCGAAATTATACTTATATAGTTTATACAAGGAACCTAGCTCAGTCAAGGAAGAGATCTACACAAAATAGGAAACAAAATCAGACCAGGATTCAAACTCCCCGACGCCAGCGCGGCCGCGCACCCCTGCAGCGCGGTCGCCCTCCTTTGCCGAAGTTCCAGCCCCAATTTTGGCCAACGAGCGCGGTCGCTCTCCACCCCGAGCGCGGCCGCTCTCCCCCGCAGAAACTCCTCCGTCGCTTCCTTCCTTGCAGTTTAGGATCCAATCCCAACAAGGACATCCTTAGTCTTTTGGTGAAGATATCAATTAAATTATCATTAGCTCCTAGTTATTTTTGTCACAATATTTTTTGATCAACAATTTTTTATAAATTTGTGTCAAGTTTTTTTATGGTAGCTAAAGGAAAGAAATAGTGTTGAAAAGGGTAGACTGAAATATTTTGGCAGGTTTAGGTTTATTGTGGGAAATATGGTATGTTTTCTCTTTAGTCCTTATCCTTTAGATTTGTAACGATCCCAAATTTTCACAACAATAATAATACTTAATTGATAACAAAATAACCTTCAACGGCTACTAAAATCATAATTCAAATACTAACCACAATTTGGAATAATTTAAATGCGGATAACGGTAACAATTTCAACAGCTAGTACAATCCACTAGCTCAACAAAATCCTTAAAGTCTTACAATCTCTCAAATAACTGAATTAACTGACTAAAGAGTCTAAAATGAATTAAGCTAAAGCGATCCTTGAACTCCTTATGAAGTGCTCTCGAACCGTTTCACATTCTTCCTATTTGAAATCTGGAAGAAAAGAAGATGAAAGGGTAAGCGAACAATGCCCAGCAAGTTCATATACAACCCCTCCGGTTACTAAGGAGGAGTTGACCTGAAGGAATATCAAACGATACAAATTTCAAGTAACAATCGAAGACATAACAGAACACAAATTCGAAATAGTTATTTACCAAATCTCAAACCAAATGTCTTTCAAAATCTCAACGGTTTCACAAACTGAGTTGACAAATATTTTGGAGTTTCAAATGATGACGAAATCGATTCAAATTGACTTGATGATTTACTTAATTAAAACTGTCCCATACCAGTTTTAACTAACTAAATCACTCACAGATTATAAGGAAATTCAAAGGACTGATAAGCTGAACAAAGTTGACTCGAATGATCTAGTTATCTACAACCGTCCTATACCAGCTGTAGATAATCAAATCATTCACAGATATCATGATCACATAAGTGGTCCACTGACCTTATCAAACCAAAATCCCATAAAGGGAACAAAATTGACTCCGCAGAGTCCTAAACAGTGTATCTGAAATACCCCACCACTAATTTGAAGCGGTGTACTAAGTTTGCCCGAAGGCCAAATATCAAATATACCCCGCCGAAGCAGGTTGTCTAACTTAGCGATCATTGATGAAACAAAAATCATATCTTATCAAAACTCATTTTTATACAAAATACGATCTTTCACAATAACAATAAATTCTGTATTTATGAAATCAAAAGAACGATTTAGCAAACGAATAACAAAATATTAGCAAATAACGGTAAACGAGGGAGTCAAAACAAATACTAACGCGAGGTCAGCTTTTACGTATCAAAGAAATGTACATCGTCAAGAAATATGCGGAAGCCTAAATAATGAAACGGAGTGGAAATCAATTAACTTAAAGATGTATAATTCCTTACCTTAGCATTTCTTAGTACATCCAACAATGCTTCACGCGCACGAATCTACAATCATTGCAAAAAGGTTTCTTAGGGCACAAACAATGCCTAATTACCTAACCCGAACATTCTTTAATCCTTCTTATTAACCTATAATTTAATCTTCCTTAACATCTTCTTAGGTTAACCAATCCCCCATAGGTTTTGCTAAAATACCCCTAGGGTTTTCTATACTCAATCCCCAATAATACTCTCTAATTCACAATTACACACACTAATTACATCTTTTACAGCACACACTAACACACATTAAATCCTAACACACACATACACACACACGCACTAACCCTAACACCCTACACACACCAGCCGCACCACACACACTGCACGGCTGAAACACACACACACATACCACTGCTGAAACACATGCACACACGCTGCACACACCATACACACACACCAGCCGCCACTCACACACACACATACACACGACTGGACACGCACACAACACACGCACGCGCTACAACACACATACGCACATAGCAGGAACACACACACACACTCTGCACACACCAAAACACATGAACACACGCACACAGACCCACTACAGACACACGCACACACACATCAGACACCTATCACCTACTGCAAACACCCAGAACACACACAAAAACCCTAAATCCCATTTAACTCCTTAGCATACAATGATCTTAGGTCAACCCATTGACTTTTCATGCCCCAAACCTTAATCAACATTAGGTTTACAGCTCAGTTTTTCCATTAATAACATTCTTAAGTCAATTTCCATTAATCAATAATGATAATACCAAAACCCTAGTTCAATTCAAAGAGGTTCTTGGATTTTCTAAGTTTAAGAATAATACAATGGAGAGTGGAATCCTTACCTTGGTTCGATCTTCTATTCACAAACAATCAAGCTTTCTCTTCTTCTCTCTTCTTCCAAGATCCGGCCGCCCTCTCTCTTTCTCTCGGAATTTCTTCTCACTACAGTTTCTCTCTGTCGTCTTCCTTCCTCTCTCGGCTGTTCTCTCTCTCTCTCTTTCTCTATTTCTCTCAGCAATCTTTCGCCTCCCTCTTTTCTATTTTCTGGCTTATGCAATTAATAATTAACCCTAGAATTAGAAGATGTATTTATATCTAGGGGTTTTCCAATTCTAACCCAAAAATGATATATATTAACCCAATTCCTTAATCGGTTTAATATTTATTCCAGCCCAATACTCGGTCCAATAACTCAAGCCCATCGCTTATTCTATTATTATTATTATTATTATTATTATTATTATTATTATTACTTAAACCATAAATAAGGTAATTAATAATTAATTAAAAAGGAAGGAAAATAACGGGTTATTACAAGATTGATCAGAATTAGGGATGGCAACGGGGCAGGTTCGGGACGGGTTCTTCATTTCCTGAACCTGGTTATACCTTATCCGAGCCCCGCTCCGCCCCGTTTAACCCGATTGCATACTTTGCTTTAAAAAAGAGACAATTTACTCTAGAAACTCATTGAAAGAGAAAAAATAATACTGTTAAAAAGTCAAGTTGCCAACATACTGAATTAAAACATAATTATTACATCTTTAAATACTCATTGTAAATTTGTAATTGTTATATATGATAAAGGCATTTAAGTAATTTCATAAATAATCGAGGCAAATTCAGAGCGGGCTGGATAAACCCAAACCCTACCAAAACCAAGCGAATTTTCAAAAGTGCATCCCAAATCCGACCTAGCGAATCTTTTTGAGTTCGAGGCGAGTTCGAATTTGTTGACATCCCAACTACTCAGAATCCTTCTTAAGGAATACTCACTCCGTACCATAAGTCTTAAGAAAACTTTTCATTTTGGGCGTCCCATAAGTCTTAAGAATTTCCAAAATGGAAACCTTAAATCACTATTCTCTCCACTCATTCTCTCTCCTACATTATTTTAATACTCACAACACCATTATAATTTACTATTCCTTCCACTCATTCTCTCTCCTATTTAATTTTTCACACTCACAACACTTCTTCCACTCATTCTCTCTCCTAATACCATAATAATATTTCTTAATTCTCGTGTCATTTCACTTTTTCTTAAGACTTATGAGACGGAGGGAGTATGGGACTCTAGAGTACGCCAAGTTTTTCTCCTGATTCTAATCTCTTGTCTTCAATGGAGTACTGTTGTCATTTTCCTCGTTTAAGGGCCGCATTTGTTTTTTTTTTTTAAATAAATAAAAAATTTAAGAAAATAGAACATAACTGCTGCTCTTTTCTCTCTCCGTCTTTTTTTTTCTTTCTTTTTTCCTCTCTCTCTTCCTCCAAAATTCTAACGCCTCTTCTTCTTCTCTCTCTCTACCTTGTCCTAAGATCAAGTCCAATAACTCAACTACCAAAGATCATTCAACTATCCTAATATCACGACACCTCATCTTCTCTCTCCATCCACTTAATCATTCAACTACTTTCTCAACTACACTTCCCACAATAAGCTAGTTTAGTTTAAAATTCAACTCCTCTCAACTCATCATTCTATACCCCACCACTTTTTATTTTATTTACAATATTTAATTTTATAATTAAAAAAATAATAAAAATAATAATAATTTATTATTAAAAAATAAATTATTAATATTTTATTTATAAATTCGAGATTTTTTTTTAATTCACAACTTTTATTTTATTTTCTTTATTTTTCAATATAATTAATTTATATTGAAAAAATAGTGTTTTTTTTTTCTGTGTCCAAGTAGGGAAAAAATGATGAATTTTGGTGAAAAAAAAAATTAAAAAAAATTTAATTTACTTGATGATAAATAAGCTCAAAGAATTGGGATAAAAAAAAACAGTAACCAATCAAAATGTGCCACTTGGCGATATCAAGAAAAAAAAAAAAAGAAAATGCAAGGCGCCTAACGCGCCTCTTACCCGCGTGTAGTCCACGCGCCTTCTCCAAGCCAATAAACGCGCAACACGTGTCTCAGGCAGGCCCCTCCTTTTCCTCTTCAACCGGGTTGAGCCTTCTCAACTCATCCCCTCAACTACCCCTCTCAACCCCTTATTAAACACACTCAACTAACTAACTCTCTCTCTCTCACTCTCAACTACCCCTCTCAACCCACTATTAGGGATGGCCAAACCGGACCGGAACCGGAAAATCGGATCGGAACCGGCCCGGAAAAGCCCGGAACCGCCATGAACCGGGGAGAAAACCGGAATCGGGGTAACCGAAACCGGTTTGGAGGCGGGCCGGTTAAGGTTCACCAAATTGGTGAACCGGACTGGATAAGCCCGAAACCGGACGAAAATTTGTTATTTTTCAATAGAACCGGCCCGGAAAAGCCCGGAACCGGACCAAAACCGTGAGAAAACCGGAACCGGATAACCGGAACCGTGAGAAAAGCGGATCGGTTAAGATTCACCTCCTCGCCAAACCGAAACCAGCGGTTCAAGGCCCGGAACCGGAACCGGACCGAATTTGGTCATCCCTACCCACTATTGGACTTGGTCTAATCCTTTTGCAGGAACGGTGAACACAAGAAGCTCCCCTTCCAGTAAATCGACTCCGAATCCCTCTGCCGGAAAACCGTCTCCATCCTCTACCTCCGGTGTCGCTGCTGCCTCTGCAAAAATCATCCCTTCGTCTCCGATCAACGCCGCCGTCCTTGGCCACCCTGGTCATGAAATCTATGTCGGCAACCCCGCTCAACTTGAGGCTGTTCAGGCTGCTCGCCTTCCCATTCCCAAGGGGAGCCGTCGGTCTGAACGCATTCGAAGCCTAGGGTTTCAGCCGGCGAAATCCCCTTCCACAAAATCCTTTGTTCCAGCTAATTCGTCTGTAAGGGGGAAGAAGGTTCTCTCCTCTGCTTCCGAATCCCTAATTTCTGTCAAAAACAAGGGGAAAGCAGCCTCGATAAATTATGGTTCGACCAACAGTGGAGAGGAAGAAGATGGGTTGGAGTGTGAGTCTAGTTTGAATGGTGATGACTCCAGTGATGAAGTTGTTGTCCTTGGAGCGGACGATATAGATGAGGCCGAAGCGGAAGATTTGGAGGATTCTGTTGAAATGGGAAAGTCCCTAGAACCAGAAGTAGACCTTGTTCCGGTTTCCAAGCATAGTAAGAAACGTAAAAGTCCAAGAAGGGCCTCCACTGCTGTCCCAAATGTGCAGGCTAAGAAGCGTGCCACAATGCAATCATCAGCCTGCTCATCTTCTCGCCCTTCCAAGGGTGATTCCGTGGTTCGAACTTCAGCTAAGGCCCTCAATGTGAGTCTCAAAATCTCTGATTCTTTTTGCTCAACTGATGCCCAAGCAAAATACCATAGAATGTTCTCTAGTAAGTTTGTGATTGAACGAAAAAGGGATCCTCTTGTGTTTGAGAGTTTGAAAATGTTCTCTCTTTTTTCTGCACGAAATCTCGAATTTGCTGTTGATTTTCCTTCCTCATTCCTTCGAAATTTGGTCATTGAATATATAAACCCGTAAAATTGTTGAGTAAACCCGTATCATTTAAACCACCCCAAAAAATTAAAACAAACCCCCCACTTTTCCCTTTATACCCCACCCACACCCACACCCACACCCACACCCACACCCACCCAATTAACTCTCATTTACTCCCTCCCTCTCACTCATCTTCACCCACAACCAAACCTAGAGAGAGAAAAGAGACGTGAAACGCAAAACGCAGAGAGAGAGAAGAAAGGAGAACGCTGAGAAGAGAGAACGAGAGAGAGAGAGAGAAGAAAGAAGAAGAAGAATCAAAACCTAGGTA
The DNA here is from genome assembly GCA_022495995.1 of Adenophora triphylla var. japonica. Taxonomy (NCBI): domain Eukaryota; kingdom Viridiplantae; phylum Streptophyta; class Magnoliopsida; order Asterales; family Campanulaceae; genus Adenophora; species Adenophora triphylla. The sequence goes on from JAFEMH010000489.1 coordinate 606,816, forward strand.
GAAGAAGAAGAAGAACAAGCAAATTCAACCCCAATTCAAGATTCAAGATGTCAAACCTAGGGAAATCAGGTAATTATTCTTTCTTCAATCTAAATTACTTAATTTTTGCTTCATTTTGAGAGAATCTCATTGTGATTTTTTGAAAAATTTCGGAATTACGGGTTTTGAAGGGTTCGCCACTACCGGCCGATTTATTACACAAATTCGGCCACACCCTACCGAAAAACTCAAAATTTCTGGCCACCCCTACTAACTCGGCTCAATTTTTCGGCCATCCCCACCGAACCGCTCAATTTTTTCGCCACCCCGCCGAACCGCTCAATTTTTCGGCCACTACCGGCAAAGTTTTCCATTGATTGCATTGTATCAATTTCATGTTTTTAATCCATCTATTCATCAAAATTTGGACATTTCACTCCTTTTATTAAGAACTAGGTTCAATGTCAATGCATGTTAGATTTATCGTGCCTTTTGTTGAATTTTGATGATGCGTTTGTGTATATATGAGTGCCCTACATGATTGGACTGTAGGAGGGATTGATTTGGGTAGCCAAACGCAAGTTTGTGCATGATTCTCTACTATGCACGCCAAGTGTTCGATGAAATGCTCCAATGAAAAATTTCTTCTTTTTCTTGGAATTTTTTGCTACGGGCGATCTTTGACAATCTTTCTTTCTTATATATGCATTGTTCTTTCTTTCTTATATATGCATTGTTTTTGATATGTTATAAAATGTATTACGAGTTTGATTTTTTGATGTTTTCATTGCGCTTAAGAAAATTTTTACAAGGAGAAGGCCTCAAACCGCTTCCTTAAGGAGCGAAAAAGTAGCCGCCCAGCGCGTACTCAAGGGCAAACTTCACGTAACCAAGAGCCGCCGAGGATTTAACCGTTGATCCTCGCTTGTCAGCCTACAATGAGCCTGCATGAAAACCTCACCCGAGCCTCGGATAGACTTAATTAGGCTCAAATGATAGTGACCCTAAGATGAACGGGAATACGAGCCAAGATGAGCGGAAGGCGAGGATGATGAGGATGATGAGGATGATGAGGATGATGAGGAGGGAGGTGGGGAGGTAACGCCTTATCCGGTGGCCTAGGTACAAAACATTACTCCTTTCCTATGAAACCCATATTGCTAAATCAATTTGGGAGGGTAAAGATGATAGGATTTTAAAATGTATTAATCATATAGGTAAATTGAAAAAATGGGAATTGGACTTGAATAAAGTGTCGAGCTTCAAATGCTTATCATTAATTCCGGTCTCTTGTGCTTAGTTAATGGAAGTGGAGCGTATGACAACGTAGATAAAACGTTGGTCAACGCTTTGTTGAGCGATGGCATCCGAAACTAATAGTTTCCATATGCCATTGGAGAGATGACCATCACTTTGGAGGATGTGTCTTGCCTTACATTGCTTCTGTCGAGGTCTTCCCTTATTTGACAATCCTAGGTTATGCTTCTCACCGCCTCAAAATAAGGTTTGTGAGGTTTTGGGAGTGACCAAAAAATTGCCAAAGATGGAATTCCCGCCAAGAGGGCATTGGTCAATTTAGAATGGCTTAGATTGAAGTTCTCCCCTCATTGTACTCCTCGACCCCGAAAAGTCATTCTGTGCCGCTAAGGCATATCTTTTATATTTATCAGCGCACAATCTTTTCGATAAGACCGGACATGTGTCAACGCTAGCTATCTAGATTTTTTGAGAGATGATGAGGCAATAGGGAATTATGCTTGGGAGCCGAGCGTTAGCTTTTTTGTACCGGCAACTAGGAAAAGGATCTAGGTTTAACTGCCATCGATTTCCTAGCACTTAACCTTGCTGGAGGCTTGGGTTTATGAGAGGTTTCTGCGTTTAGGAACGGTTTCAACAACTACTATCTACCCAATTTGCCGCTCACATTGAAGTGGCTACCACCTCCTGCTCAACCAATGGCGATGCCTCCGTGCAAGTGAAGAGGCAACATATTGATATTATTCAGACACGGATGTAAGTATTATTTTTTTAGTAATAATTTTCACATGTATTTTTGTTTTCTTAAATGAAACTATATTAATATTTTTTATGTTTTTATTGTAGGTGATTTGGACGCCGTATGTCGGTATCCGTTCTACACATCCTTTTCCTAGAGTCGCGCTATACCAAGGTGCTATAGTTGCCGGTAATGTGGTGGAACCACATCTTCCCGACCTGGTATTGCGATCCTTGGGTACACGCAGACAATACCTCACCCTCCACTTGGTCTTGGGACGGCGAGAGGAGATAAGAAGTCTCTAATGGGGTGGATCATGTTTGCCGGCCATTCTTTGACCGGAAGGGAATTGCCTCGATAAACGCAAGTTACCTGGATGTAGAGTGCCTCAACATGCTTCAGATGATTATCTCGCAATGGTACTCAATATTCACACCCTATCGCGACCATTACCGAGCGGTGCCTCACGCTGTCAGGAGGACAACTGAAGTTGTTGCCCCTAATCCGTGGGATATGCTTATGAATGTCCGGAACGTCATTATGCCTATGGCTGAGAGATGGACAAATGGAGACCGCTCATTTAGTTTGGAGGAGGCAATGCCTTCATCAATTCAATGCTTTTCGGATGAGCAAGACGTATGGAAATGCCTTCATCAATTCAATGCTTTTCGGATGAGCAAAAAATATCTCCTTAATGACATTCGTATTCTCGCATTGCCGATATTCGAAGTGATAAGCATGCTCGGTCAATTTAAACATGAGTTGGATTTGAGAACGACCCGCACGCTCGGTTGCCCCGTTCTTCACTCGCGCATTATAAATAGTCCGTATTATGGACTCATTTTCCGCAAATTTCTCTTTTAATCCATGTAAAATATCCTTCTACGGCCATTTGCATGTGACAATTCTATCACGTACTCCTCCTCTGATTTCAAGAATCTACCGCATAAGAGTGACCCAACGTGGATTCGCAAATAGGATGATTGTGAAAGCCACAAACCACTTTTAATTGCCATTCACCATCAACCGTGACTTGTCTGGCGTTCAACTGAAACTTACAACCGCATTTCTTTGTTCCGCTCTCTCTATTTTTCTTTTTTTTTCCCAATTCCAATATTTCAAGGTTGGCAGTTCCTTGAGAGGACAGAGAGATTGGTTTTTCCTTGTATACACCCCAGCGATCACAAACAAGCATCATTCGAGGAGCGGAATTAAGGCTCAGATTATCCAGAAAGCCAGACCTACGCTGACAAATCCATGCTCTTTCCCCTTTCTACGCACCCATTCAAACATTATTTTTTTGTCTCGAAAAAACAAGGGCATTGTGAATTCTGGAGTGTAGTCTCGCAAAACAAGGGCATTGTTGTCACCCAGGGGATACTGAAACAATTAAATAAAACAATAAGGGAGGTGTAAGCAGAAAAATAAGGGTTCGGCCGGTGGTGGCCGAATGCGTCGACGGTTCGGCTGGGTGTGGCCGAAATAGTTAAAATATTCGGTCACTACTGGCCGAAATATTCAAATATTCGGTCACTACTGGCCGAAAAATAGCCCAGATTCGGCAAACCAGAGCCGAAAATTTTTAAAATTTCGGCCGGGTGTGGCCGAACCATAGCTTAATTTCGGGGTTGGCCGAACCTGAACAAATATTCGGTCACTACTGGCCGAATTCTAGCTACGAAACAGAAATGACATTTTTAACAAATTTAAAGGTTAGAAAACTTACATTATCATTCGATGGTAGAGCTAGAGGATCCATGATGAGCTGCTGAATCTCTTGTCTTGGAACAAATGTGTATGAATTTATTTTTTTTGGAGAGGAAGAGGAAGGTAAGGGAGGAGGTAATTTTTTAAGGAGTAAAAAAAGAAAGAAGAAGTGAATAAGTAAAGAGGTGAAAATTGATGAGGGAGGGAGGGGGAAGGTGGTGAAAATTGATGAGGGAGGGAGGGGAAGGTGGGTAAAATTGATGAGGGAGGGGGGAAGGTGGTGAAAATCAAATACGGGTGTACTCAACAATTTTACGGGTTTATTTAACATTAGTAAATGAGGGGATAGATTTAGGGATATTTTTGTCATTTCACTCGATGGCATTTTTGAAGTTTCCAACTTACGGGTTTACTCAACAATTTTACGGGTTTATATAACAACTCTCTTTTCAAATCTTCCCTCAGATTTCTCTACAGTTGGCTCAGTCAATTATGGAAATAATTTTGTACGAAATAAGATAGTTGATTTCTCACCCAATTCCATCAACATGTTTCTCAAAACTCCCAACTCAAACCATTTTCCCATTTCATTAGATATGGTTGCTAAAACCATCTCTGGTGGCTTGTTTGAAAAGTGGGGAACTAAGTTTCCTTCATCTCATCTCACTTCTCGCTTTATCTTTCTCCTCGCTTTATCTTTCTCCGTCAAATTTCCATCACTAACTGGGCTCCCTCCACTCAAAGGTCCATTGTCACTCTCACTCAAGCTAAACTCATCTATTGCATAGGTGAAGGGACATCCTTCAATTTGGGTCAGGTAATTTTTGATTCCATAGGCGCTTTCTCGGGTAAACCAGCTTCTTCTTGGTCTCTTCCTTATCCTAGTCTCATTCACCAAATGCTCCTTGATCAAGGAGTTTGTCCCCAAGATGGAGAATTTCTGACTCCTCCTCCCAAATTGATTATTGAACCTCAGACCATGTTCGATCCTCCCCACTTTATTGATATTGATAAGCCCCCTAAGCCATCTAATAATGAGGCTGTTCGTTCTTTAAATTGCCCAACTGGAACCCTTCGGTCTCCACCTCTATTCCATTGTCCTCTCCTCCTGCTTTAGATTCTATAATTGCTGAATTGGGAATTATGGATGTTAAAATTCAAACTCAGAAAATTTTTCTCCGCAATTTGGAATCCTCTCGTGCCGAACTCCAGGCACTCTATGATAGCATCGTCACTGGCCAAAAAGGAGGAGTTGGTGTGGTGTTGGTGATGCTGATGTTGTTGGTACTGCTACTTCAGGGGGAGATTGTGTTGTTACCACTGCAGATTGTACTTGTTCAGGGGGAGCTATTTCAGCTGGTGAAAACTTAGGAGAAGCTCACGTCGTCGATGCATCACTCCCTTTGTCAACTAACTCTTCTTTTGCATTAACTCCTAGTCCTTCTGCGTTGTTACAGTCTACTCTTGAGAAGGATTTCAGTGAGGTAGAGGAGTTGTGTGGTAATGTTGGTTAACCACACAACTTTAACAAATGAACTTCGAGGTGTAATGTAAGGAATAGAAAGAAAAGGAAAGAAGGAAAGAAAGACAATCACAATGAAATTAAATGGAGACTGATTCATGACAAGGAAAAGGGTACTTTTTGGAGCTATAATTAAAGCTTCTGGTTAGCGAGCATGCATAACAACACACAGACTAGAAATATTGGATAATTTCTTTAGATTGAAATATTGGACATTTATTTTTCTTTTAATCTTCTTTTCAAAAATAGACATTTATTTTGGGACGGACGAATATTAATTTCCCAAAAAAGTTGAAATCAAATTGCTCTTCAAATTCTGAATCCTCAGTTGGCTGTTATAAACAAGTGTCTTTGCTCAGTTAGCTTATCGAATACCTTTTGAAATATTATAAGCATCAGTAGTGTGGTTAAAATGACATAGGTGTACATGGTTAATTTCACATGTATAGCTTTCTATTTGTAAGCATCCACGTAATTTTGCCCCCTGATCACCTTGGTAACCTTCCTTTAATGCTGCCCTCTGGAAGTCAAGAATAGACATTTACGTTTCTTCAAAAACTGTTTCTTTTCTTTATGCACATTAGGTGTTTGTGTTTTTGTCTAAATGGAGAAATGAAAATTCTTAAAAGAAGTTGGGCTATAATCCCCACTGCATTATCTGGAAGTCAAGAATAGACATTGATTTGCAATTTACTTTGTTAAGGCTACCTTTGTCTACCTCAATTCTCTTTGAACAACTTTGTCCACATCATTTCTTTTCATGCAGAAAAGAAAGAGCTCTGACAAGGAACCTACTTTATTTGATCTTCACAAGGAGACACACATGCGCAAGAATGGGACGTTTGTGGATGATCGTGCTAAAAGGATTTGTGTAAGTATATCATTAGTAAATCACTTGTTTTTGTTTATATTCACTCCGTCCCATAGTAGAGTTACTCCCTCCGTCCCATAAAGAATAGTTACTCCCTCGGTCCCATAAAGATATAGTTACTCCCTCTGTCCCATAAAGAATAATTACTCCCTCTGTCCCATAAAGAAATAGTTATTCCCTCTGTCCCATAAAGAAATAGTTACTCCCTCCGTCCCATAAATTTAAAAAGCTTTATTTTGAAAAAAAAAATTCCGTCCCATTCAAAATACTTTTGATCAATTTAAGTTTGACCCAAAAATTAATACAAATTTAATGATAAATTATTAGATAATTCATCAATAACAATTTTTAGATTTTCAATAAGATAATTGAATTTACTTTAATGTTTGAATCAAACTAAAAAATTGACCAAGAATGCCTTTTCGAATGGGACGGATGGAGTATTTGTTAATAACAAGAGATATTATTTTTTGAAGGAGGATTATGAGAATAGACTAATTGAAGAATCCACTACAAGAACGTTGACTACCGCTGAACAAAATGAAATCTACAAGGAAATTGCCGGAGTGAAAAAGCAACGTGTGTACGGTATTGGTTCAATGAGTAAATCTTATGGGAGTGATGGCCGGACTTGTGCCTCTTGTTTGCTTGAGAATGGTCCTAAAGAAGCTGAGCTCAATCAACTAAAGAATGAGTTAGCGGATGAGAAAACTAAGGTTGCTAAGTTGGAAGAAACAGTGGATCGCGAGAAAAAAAAACAGGGAGAAAATAGAAGAAAAACTAGAACGGTTGATAGAGCGGGTTAATGATTCACTTGGGGGGCCCTCTAACTAATTTCTTTTAGTTGATAAACTCTTGTTAACACTGTTGGTTTATTATGATTATTCTCGGTTTGGAATGGTGGGTTTACCCTTTTTGAACTAGATGTAACTTATAAATATTTTAAGTATTAGTATGGTACCTTGTTTAAGGGATGAAATCCTTTTTGAACAATGTTGTGTTGTTTTTTTTACAGGTGTGTGTTTATTTACAGGTGGATTAAACCTGCAAAAACAAATAAGGGTATACAAAAAATATACAATTATATTGAAAAAAATATTAAATATAGCGACGGATCATTCCGTCGGTAAATAAGGAATAAATTTTTGGATGATTAGCGACGGATATATCTATTGCTAAAGGTGTCGCTAATTATGCATATAAATATCAATTTTTGATAAATTTAATAACTAGCGACGGAAATATCTGTCGATAAATTCCTCGCTACTTTGGTCGTCTAGTTGAAATGCACTTTACCGACGGAAAATCCGTCGTTATTACTGTCGCCAATACAATAATTTGTCGGCCCACTTCAACATTTAGCGACGGAGTTTGGAGGTTACCGACAGAAAATTCCGTCGTTAAATTAACGACAGCCAAATAATCCGTCGTTGCCACTTACCGACAAGGTTTTTAACGACGGATTTTTTCCGTCGCTAATCCGTCGGTAAATGCGTTTAGTGACGAATTTTTCCTCTTTAGCGACGGAATTTTCCGTCGCTAAAACCAGATTTTCTTGTAGTGTGTTAATGGCTGCAATCTGTTTGTTTTTTTTTCTTTATAAAACTCTATAGAGAATCATTGTTTTCTACCATACTGTTGGTTTATTGCTACGCATACTGCGCAGGCTCCTTATGGCTCAGGGCCAAAATGGATTAACCCTTATTATCAGGGCCTTTATGTAAGTGTTAATAGTATTTTCTATTAGTAAATTATAAATTATTTAGTTAAAGAATCATTGTTTTCTATTATACTGGATAATGTTTTTTTTTTTGTTAGGAAGAGTATGAGAAGCGTCCTCGTGAGGAAGCTATTGAAGAAGGAAGTATGGATCATGAGAGCACCGAGCGGCCCGCATTTCGTGAAAAACTTTGGAAGACCATTGTCCTTGAAGACAAGCAACCAAAGGGAGATCGCTTGCCCGGATTTGGACCACATGGTGCTGGGTTTTTTGACATGCCATTAAGGAGCCATACTACGCAATGCTTTTCTTCTTCCAGCAGTCAGACTGTGGATCAAGAGACATTCGATACTCGGGTTCAGAAAGAGGTACAAAGGCAAGTGGAGCTAAAGCGAGAAGATTTAATATCGCCAATTGAAAAGCAAGTTTGAGAAACGTCTTCGAGAAGTTGCGCAAAGACAGTTTGAGGAGCGCATGCAACGAGTATTTGAGGAGCGCATGCAACAAGTATTGACAACCATTAATTTGCAGCAACACACTAGCGGTAATGCCTCTGCCTCATCAGTTGGTCAATACCTTGATTTGGATGGTGGTCGTGGCACTAGTAGGCGAAGTGGTGGTAGCGGTCGTGGTCGTCATTAAACTTGTGTTTTATTTGGTATGTAATCAAACTTAAGTAGTTTTTATGTTGTTTTTGAGAATTTGGTGAACGTTGAATTTGTTTTTTCATGTTTTTGGCGTATGTTTTAAACTGGTAGGAATTTTGGTATTTGTTTGAATATGTTGGTATTTATTTGAACAGGTTGCAGGTGATTTTAAATATAATGCAGTATTTTTTTTTAAATTCTGTGCGAATTACCGACGAAAATGTCCGTCGGTATATCCACTAAAAAACTGAAAATAGAATTACCGACGGAACATTTAATCGGAAATTCTGCATAATTACCGACGGAAATGTCCGTAGATAAATCCGTTAAAAACTGATAATTGAATTACCGACGAAACATTCCATCAGAATTTCTGCATTAATTACCGACGAAAATGTTCGTCAGTAATTATATCTTATTTTACCGACGTACATTTCCGTCGTAATCTCTCCGTGATATCACCGGTGATCGGCCGACGGACAATTTCTGACGATATATTTGTGTTTACCGACGAACTGTCCGTCGGAATTACCGACGGAAACATCCGTCGGAATTACCGACGAGAAATTACCGTCGGAATCCGACGGATCACGTCCGTCGGTAAACATCTATTACCGACGAAATCTAAGGTTTAGCGACGAAATTTCCGTATGTAATTGGTCAGTTTCTAGTAGTGCTATCTTACCTTTTTGGGTCTGTAAAACTTGAAACCTTGATGGATGATGATATGTTTGACCAAATGTCTTTCTGCTATCTTTCTAGTTCTTTTATAATTCATAAGTTGCAGGTTTTTCCCGGGGCGACGAAAATAAGGGGAGATTGAAAGAGTATGCAAGATACTCTTGACATACAATGTATTCTCTAAAGGGTATTTTCGTCCTTTCCAGAGTTCCTTGATTGACTTTGTATATATTTATATTTGATTGTTTTAGGTTGATTACTTTCAATAATGTAAACTGTTTTTGAAGTAAGTCTTGACCTGTGTGAAATAAAAAAGAAGAGTCAAAAGGCACATAGTCCACCATTGCCATTTTGGTCCAAACAATGTTTGTAGAGTAGGTTTACTAACTCTAACCTTTCCTTGTTAAGTGTTGTTTTTTGTGCAAGACAGCCATCAAAAAGTCCTATATATATGAGGAGTCACAACAAGGAAAGAGGGAGGATTTTGCTATCCAAAAACTTGCTGAGGATTTGAGAGAGAATACCCTTTGTTGTTTCAAGAGATTAATATCTCTGTGTGTGCGCTTTAGTTCTTAGTTTAAAATTATCAAAGCTTGTCATTTAAAAGTTATTGTAACTTGTTTTTTAGTTTTGTTTCCTCTTTATTTTCATCCTTTATTTGACATTTCATTTTTCCGTACAAATGAAAGTTTTTATTAATAGAAAAGTTTTATTCAGCAAGTTTTACTTGCTGAGATTATTAAATCTGTCCTTGTTCTTATTACTTTTTTTTTATTATTTGTGTTGCATTTAAAACTCTTGGTGAGCATTTTGTTGAGCATACTTTGGTACGCTCATTACACTGCTCATTGTCATCCTTGACAATCTTAGCTACCTATAATTCCTTCACATATCACTGTTACCAACTTGATAAAACTTGTTTTTGGATACAATCACTGTACTTTGCTTAACAATATTCTTACTTGTTGGTCACTATTTTTTTCATCCAACAAATCATTTTCTTTTGTTGCGATAGGGTCGCTACGACTACAGACATCCAATTTTTTTTATTAATATTTTTTTAATGTTAAGTGACTTAATATACTTGTTTGAAGCATTTATCTCACATTTAGATTTAACAAGCCTTACCTTCAATAGATAGAAATCATCCTCCTTTTATTGCTAATTGGTAGACTTTATCAATAATTATAAACTTTTTGATTTGATACGGGTGGGAACAAGTCCAATGAATGGCAGAGAAGTCCAGAAAATAAGTTAGAAGAACCTGATGTTCAGAATGCAGAACCAGATTTTCAGTCGGCTTTGGGGAAAAAACTGTATTGATCTAGAATGTTCCAGAAGGCGTGGAAGCAGTCATTAGATAGGTCTATGAGTCTAGTTTCATACAAAAAAAAATAAAAAAATTTCAGCGATTGGAGGTCTCTAGAAGGAGAAATTGCAATTTTTCTACTGGTGGTCTGAACAGACTGCAGCAGCAACTTTCTGTTTCTTAGTTCATGTATTGTCTTTGTTCATGATTCATTTGCCTATGGAATGGAGGGATGTTCCATTCAGCCTATATAAACCCCAATGTGATGGGAAAAACTCATATTGTGATTTTGTTTTAGCCTTGGCCAATTTAAATAAAGAAGAGTGTCTTCTTTAGTTTACTCGATATCCTTTGGTGGATTCCATAGAGTAGCGAGTGTTATCCCTTTCCTTGTGTTACACTTGTAATTCCCTCCGCATTTCTCTTATTTCCGGCATCATGATTAAGCACCAATTCGAAATCAAACGTTGTAACATGTTGGACATAATTGACAAACATCCATATGCTACTCGCAAAAAATCCAACCAACATTTCATTGGCCTACGGATTTAACTGTAAATTACTCCTACAAAACTAAGAAAATTTGAAACTTAGGCACTTTTTTGTCATCTCAATCAACATCTTGATATTAATTGTGAAGTATTTCCAATACAAACAAGGGAAGAAGGAGATGGCCTTCAACTCTGTTTCAAAATATGTAGCATCTGATCCTTGATATCTATCGTTATGTAGAACAATAGTTTCCTGTTTATGTTGCGAGTAATTCTAGTGGCACACAATTTTCGTGTGGATGATGTTTTACTTGCTTGTACCTTTTAAGCATGTGGATTTTATGGAGTATTATGTGTCGTTCACGGCAAGCCTACTTGAATTATCTACTTGAAAAAGCATTTATTTTCTGGTTTATTTCTCTACCAAGTAAAGATATTTACTGTTGGGGTGCAAACCCAATCCCACATCGGCAATTGAACAAAGTATTGTCAGGTTTATAAGAGCACACACCCACTTCATTAGTATGAGGCCTTTTGGGAAGTTCCCAAGAGCAAATCCGTGCGGGCTGGGCCCAAAGCGGACAATATCATACTAATGTGGAGTGGTGAGGATGATCGCGGTCCCTACAAATGGTATCAGAGCCATGGTTCGGATGTTCCGGCCTGGGTGGACCGTGTGTGTGCGATTATAGTGGTGGTGGGATTCCCTCTTGTGTGACTTTGCGGATGGTGTCTTGACTCTCCACCAATCGATAGCGGCGGTTGGTGCAAGCTTTCGCTTGTGTGGTCCTTGGTTTAAAGGAAGGATTGTTGGGGTGCAAACCCAATCCCACATCGGCAATTGAACAAAGTATTGTCAGGTTTATAAGAGCACACACCCACTTCATTAGTATGAGGCCCTTTGGGAAGTTCCCAAGAGCAAATCCGTGCAGGCTGGGCCCAAAGCGGACAATATCATACTAATGTGGAGTGATGAGGATGATCGCGGTCCCTACATTTACAAAATTTATCTATTATTCTAAATCAAAAACCACAAATAGGTTGTGATTGCTGTAATTCCATTCTACATTGATGGATGGAGCAAGACAATGAACATTTATTTGCCATAGAAATGACCAAAGCCTTTTGCAGGTCTTCTCTAGCTCCATTCTTCAGTAAAGAGGTGGCATAGTCCAGGAAAACTGCATCACATGGCAATGTGATTGGTCCATTGTTGGACAGTCCAAACTCTTCTTCTGACAATATCAAGAGCTTTCTGAAGATGTAACTGTTCAGATATTTAATTGGAAATACGAAACGCTTCCCATCAATTGTATACACCACAAAATGGCCTTTATCCGCAACTGTTGTCGTGGTATCAACATATCCGCTTGTACCTTGTAGTGAAATTCTTTTACGCCCGTTGACAGCTATTCTTTGCCATTTCCTTGCCATTTTGATGAGCTTCTTGGCACTGATAGTCATGGTTGTTTGGTTTGTACTGGAAGAGAGGAAAAGGGAAGATTTTTTTTTAATATGAGAACAATGAAATTGGTTGTGAGTTGTGTGTTGAGTTTGAAGGAGCTGAAGTGAAGAGGGTATTATATAGGGTTAGGTCTGTTTCCTGGTTTCATATATAAGTAAAGTTCCGCCCCAAAACTCATTGTAACCTAAAAATCAAATATTATAGTGCAAGATCCTGGCTTGGTAGTGCCCCCAGACGTAGCCAAACATATTGGTGAACTGGGTTAACAATTTCTTGTGTTCTTCTTTGTAATTTATTTCTTGTGCTTGGTTTTGTGTGTTCTAATCGTTCTTGTAGGTTTCCTTAGTAGTGGAGGGCCATATTCACAACAACTGGTATCAAAGCTTTTGGTTTCAAGATCAAGGGAGTTGTCAAGCAATCAAGAATGGGCAAGGACAAACAGGCGGTTGAGAAATTCGATGGGTCTGACTACGGATATTAGAGGATGCAGATTGAGGATCTTTTGTACAACAAGGACCTCTATAAGCCTCTGAAGGGTGTCAAACCGGAAGAAGAAGATCAGGAAGAATGGGAACTCATGGATCGGAAAGCCCTAGGGGTGGTCAGATCTACTTTGTCAAAGTGGATTGCAAAGACTACCAAGAAGGCGACAACCACCAAGGAGCTATTGGATTATCTTACTGAGAGATTTGAAACTCCATCTGCTGCAAATAAGGTTGATTTGATACGCAAGATGGGTAGTCTCAAGATGCAAGAGGGAGGATCCTTGGCTAAGCACATCGATGAGTTTATGGATGTTATAGACTCATTGATTGCGGTGGAGATCAAGTTCGATGATGAGGTTCATGCGTGCTTGTTGCTAGCATCTTTACCAGCAAGTTGGAGCGGAACGGTGACAACGATCAACGCTTCAGCAGGTAAGAAGAAATTGAAGTATGATGATGTTAAAGACTTTCTTTTGGCCGAAAAAAATCGCATGAAGAAGTTGGGGACATCGAGTGCTTCGGGATCGGATTTAGCTACTACTAGCAAGGGGAACCCGGGTACTAGCAAACAAGGGAGAACCGAATCTAGGGAGAACGTGGTGAGTGGTAAGGGCAAGACCGGGGAGATCAAAGACAAACCAAAGGTTGCAAAGGGATCTGTTCAGTGCTATCATTGTAAGGAATTGGGACACTACAAGAGGGATTGTCCCAATCGTAAGGGCAATTCGGTGAATGTGACAGTCGAAGGTGACGATGTACTGGTTCTGAGTGTTAGTAGTGCACTAGAATCATGGGTGCTGGATTCGGGGGCATCATTCCACTCTTGCGGGCATAAAGAAGAGATGGAGAATTACACTTCCGGTGATTTCGGTAAGGTCTATCTGGCTGATGGCGAGCCTTTGGAAATCAAGGGGAAGGGGGATGTCAGAATAGGAGCATCGGACGGGAAGGTCTTACATCTGAACGGGGTCAGACACATTCCGGGTTTGAAAAAGAACCTACTATCAGTTGGGCAGTTGGACGAAGAAGGTTACAAGGTAACATTCGGCTGCAGAAACTGGGTTATTACCAAGGAGGATTGTGAGATCGCTCGGGGTAATAAGGAGGGGACTTTGTATTTGGCGAATAACACCAAGGATAGTATCGCGGTGGCGGCAGCCAAGGGTGATACGGATTTGTGGCACTGTCGATTGGGTCACATGAGTGAGACGGGGATGAAGGTACTTTGTTCAAAGGGACTACTACCGGTTTGAAGACACAACGTGGGATCCTGCGAAGATTGTATGTTTGGCAAACAGGGGAGAAATAATTTCTCGAGGACAGGTAGGGGTTTGAGGGAAGCAAAGTTAGAACTTGTTCACACTGATTTGTGGGGACCATCTCCGGTAACTTCTCTTGGTGGTGCGTCATATTACATGACTTTTATTGATGATTCTACAAGGAAGGTCTGGGTTTATTTCTTGAAGGGGAAAGATGAAGCTTTCGAGGTGTTCAAGAAGTGGAGGGCCTTGGTGGAGAATCAGACGGGACTTAAGCTTAAGTGCTTAAGATCAGATAATGGTGGGGAGTATGAGCTTGGTGAGTTTAGGGAATATTGTGCTGCGAATGGTATTCGTATGGAGAAGACTCCAAAGCGTACACCACAACTCAACGGGGTAGCAGAGAGGATGAACAGAACATTGAACGAGCGGGCTAGAAGTATGAGATTGAAGTGTGGACTTCCGAAGACGTTTTGGGCATATGCAGTTGACACGGCGGCTTTCTTGATCAATCGGGGACCATCGGTACCATTAGGGATTGGAATACCAGAGGAAGCTTGGAGTGGCAAGCAGGTAAATCTGTCCTTTCTTCGCATATTTGGCTGCGTTTCTTATGTTCATGTTGATTCTGCTGAGAGAACTAAATTAGATGCAAAATCTGTTAAGTGTACGTTTATTGGGTATGGCGGGGATGACTTCGGGTATAAGTTTTGGGATGACCAAAATCATAAAATTATTCGTAGTCGAGATGTGGTATTCAATGAACAGGTATTGTACAAGGACAGAAAGGGGGCATCTGATGACACTAGTTCGGAACCGGAGGTTGTAGAGGTGGATATTCCAGACTCGGGTGGGAGCAGAACAGTTCATGTTGACCATGGTCAGGAGGTCACTGAAGATGAACCACATACTCCAGAACCGGATATTCCGCTGCGTA
This sequence comes from Adenophora triphylla var. japonica, assembly GCA_022495995.1. Taxonomy (NCBI): domain Eukaryota; kingdom Viridiplantae; phylum Streptophyta; class Magnoliopsida; order Asterales; family Campanulaceae; genus Adenophora; species Adenophora triphylla. The sequence continues at coordinate 621,885 of JAFEMH010000489.1, forward strand.
GATCCAGCAGGTTGCGTGGATCGCCTGACAGGTATACTCCTTCCAATTATTATTTGCTGTTGACAGATAATGGGGAACCGGAATGTTATGCGGAGGCTGTTCGTAGTGCACTTTGTAATAAGTGGAAAGCTGCGATGGATGATGAGATGGACTCATTGAAGGCCAACAAAACTTGGGAGTTGACTGAACTACCTAAGGGGAAGAAGGCACTGCATAACAAGTGGGTTTACAGGATCAAGGAGGAAGCAGACGGCAGTAAGCGTTACAAGGCAAGATTGGTTGTAAAAGGGTTTCAGCAAAAGTACGGTATTGACTACACCGAGGTATTCACTCCGGTTGTGAAGATGACCACTATCAGAATGGTTCTGGGGATAGTAGTGGCAGACAACTTGTTGCTTGAACAGATGGATGTGAAGACAACCTTCCTTCATGGGGACTTGGAGGAAGAAATTTATATGGTACAGCCAGAGGGTTACTTGTCTAAGGGTAGCGAGGAGCTAGTTTGCAGATTGACTAAGAGCTTGTATGGCCTTAAACAAGCTCCTAGGCAGTGGTACAGAAAGTTTTATGGGTTCATGCACGACATTGATTTTATCAGATGTGAGGCGGATCACTGTTGCTACTTCAAGAACACGAACAATGGGTACATAATCTTGCTGTTATATATGGACGACATGCTAATAGCGGGCTCTAGCAGTAGAGAGGTAAACAGATTGAAGGATCAATTGTCAGAACAGTTCGAGATGAAGGATTTGGGAGAGGCCAGAAAAATCTTGGGCATGCGGATTGACTGGGATAGGGAGTCGGGTAAGTTGGTTCTTTCACAAGCAGAATACGTTGAGAAAGTCTTAGCAAGGTTTTGTATGGAAGAGGCGAAGCCAACAGGGACACCATTGGGTTTGCACTTCAAGCTATCCGAGAAAGACTCGCCTATGGGCAAGGAGGAGCGTGACAAGATGGAGAGAACTCCATATGCTTCAGCAGTGGGGAGTCTCATGTATGCAATGGTGTGTACAAGGCCGGACATTGCACATGCGGTGGGAGTAGTCAGCCGATTTATGGGCAATCCAGGAAAGCAACATTGGGAAGCGGTTAAATGGATCCTGCGTTACTTGAAGGGTACTCCTGGTAAGGCTCTATGTTTCTCAAGCAAGAAGGTCGTGTTAGCGGGTTATGTTGATGCGGATTTGGCATCAAGTGATCTTGATAAGAGGAGGAGTACTACGGGTTATGTGTTCATATTGGGTGGTACGAAAATCTCCTGGGCTTCTAAATTGCAGAAGATCGTGGCTCAGTCGACTGTAGAAGCAGAATATGTAGCAGTGATAGAAGCAAGTAAAGAGATGGTATGGCTGCAGAACTTCTTGGGTGAACTTGGGAAGACGCGAAGTGGTAACGTTCTCTACAGTGACAGTCAGAGTGCAATACATTTGGCTAGGAATTCGGCGTTTCATTCGAGGACGAAGCACATTGAACTGAGGTTTCACTACATCAGGCATCTCTTGGAGGAGAAGATTTTAAGGCTAGAGAAGATATTGGGATCGAAGAATCCGGCTGACATGTTGACAATGGTTGTAAACCTTGAGAAATTGAAGTTGTGCAAAGCTTCAATTGGGCTTGGAGAATAGAAGAGGAGGATGGCACTACCATGATCGAGGTGAGCACTAGGAGGACACCAAGGATGAGTTGAAGAACGGATACGGGGCTTATATATGCGGTTGATCTCTAGGTGGGAGATTGTTGGGATAGAGGACCAATCGGACTAGACTTCGGAGTAAAAAGGGGAAAATTCGTCGGAGTTGCTGGTGTCAAGGGCGGCCGCGCAGGTGATGGTGCGCGATCGCGCTCTTGGACAGAAACTGGTGCCGAGTTCTCAAGGGTTGAGGGCGACCGCGCTTGGCATGAGGGCGACCGCGCTGAAGGCTTTGAACAATGGCGTGAACTTTCTGGAGGTTAGCGCGACCGCGCAGCCCTGGAGGGCGGCCGCGCTGGGCCTGTTCAGCAGAGTCGGTTTTTCTTGTCCATCTAGGGTTAGATCTGTTTCCTGGTTTCATATATAAGTAAAGTTCCGCCCCAAAACTCATTGTAACCTAAAAATCAAATATTATAGTGCAAGATCCTGGCTTGGTAGTGCCCCCAGATGTAGCCAAACATATTGGTGAACTGGGTTAACAATTTCTTGTGTTCTTCTTTGTAATTTAGTTCTTGTGCTTGGTTTTGTGTGCTCTAATCGTTCTTATAGGTTTGCTTAGTAGTGGAGGGTCATATTCACAACACTTGTGGGTGAAACCGTAAGTTTTTGGGAACATATTTATGTTTCCTTATTTAAAAAGACTTCTATTATGGTAAGAAGATTTTGGGACTTTCATGGAGATTTATAAGTATCCTACTTTGACTAGGAATTGTAAATATAGTAAATATCTTTTATTTATGTACATAGTTTTATATTAGGACTAACCCACTAATATTTGATTTCCTTGTGAGTGTGTTTTATGTTTTCATATAGGAAAAGAGATCTCACAATGGAAGATGTCGATTCATGAAGATCTTCTCCATGGTGCACTATAAATACAAGGCATTCAGCACATGAGAAGCTACGGAATTTTAGAGAGAAAATTACATACTCTTCATTGTATTCGACATTGTTAATTTTAGGTTGTGAGTGAAGGTTGTGCCTTACATCGGTAACTCACATCTAGGTTTTCATAGAGTTCTCTTGTTTTACTTCTGACTAGAATAGATCCTACTTGGGAAAGGGGAGTTGTTCTTGTCGTAGAAGGTGATTAGAACTCGTTTGGTATTTTCATATTTTAGTTTTTCACTTATTTGTTTTTGTAAAAAAAAAAAGTTTTTATAGTGAAAAGTTTTTGGGCGTAAGCCTAGTTTGCTGATCACATTGATCAGTAAGCGTAAATAATTCTTGAGTTATTGCATTTAATTTGTTTTTAATTACTTTATTCCGCTGCATTATCTGTGGTTGTGTGGACAGTTGTGAGACACATCTGTACTCACATCCGTTGCCTGTTGTGTGATTAAGTTTCCTAGCTACACGAAACTTTCAATTGGTATCAGAGCCAACTCTCGAAATATTACTGAGTGTTGATCCAGAAAGTGTAGTCATTATGGAATGCCAAAATCACCAAAATGGGCCTCCTGTTTTGGATGGCACCAATTATTCTCTTTGGAAGTCTAAGATGCGAAATTACATCAAAAGTATTGATGAAAGGGCTTGGATGTGTATTCTTGTTGCATGGCAACCTCCCACTGTGGAGAAAAATCCATCTTCTAGTGTTGGTGAGTCTATTTTCGAAAGAAAACCTGAAGAGCAATGGACTCTTGATGAAATACAAGCTGCAAATTACAATTCAAAAGCTATGGGTGCTATTTCCAGCCATGTTTCTGGGAATATGTACAAGCTTATAACAAATGAGAGTATAGCCAAAATAGCTTGGGATATCTTGCAAACTCAATGTGAGGGAGCACCAAGTGTGAAGGCTACCAGGCTTAGAATTTTAATGGATAAGTTTGAGTTACTTCGAATGGAAGAGACTGAGGACATTGTGTCATATGCTGCTAAGATTCATGAGATTTCAAATGAATGCACAAGTCTAGGAGAATCTATCTCCAATGCAAGACTTGTAAGTAAGATTTTAAGGACCTTACCTGAGAGGTTTAACATAAAAGTGGCTGTGATTGAGGAAACAAAAGACACAAACACTGTAGGTCTTGACACAATCATAGGAATCTTGACTGTGTTTGAGCTTAACCTTGAGGCTCAGAAAAAGAACAAAACACACAGTCTTGCCCTCAAAAGTGCTGCTGCACTTCCAAAAGAGCTTGTGGAATTATCCTCTGAAATTGACAAGTCTAATTTAGAAGAAGAGGATGTAGCTCTTATCTCAAAGAAGTTCAGTTCAATACTGAAAAATAGAAGGATAAGTAAATTTCCTAACAAACCTACTCTCAGTGCTCCTGAAAAATCAAAACCTAGCACTGACACTGGATTCAAGAAACCAAGCTTTGAAAATAAATCATCTGAATCTGTCCAATGTAGGGCATGTCGTGGCTATGGTCATTATGCCAATGAGTGTGCTAACACACTTAAAAAGAAGGGAATGAGCTTAACTGCTACCCTTAGTGACAGTGAGGATGATGAGGAAGAAGTGGCTAATATGTCTGTCTTAAACTGTCATTCTGTGTTTAATGCCTTTTCTGCAGATATAGAAGAAGATGCTCCTGAAAACTCCTTGGATGTGGTCTCAGTTGTGAACACATCTGGTGTCACATCTGAACTGTTGCTGAACTGTTTCTCTGTAAAAGGAGATTCAGATGATGAAGATGAAGAAAGGGACATTCCCTATGAGGAACTTTTTGCAACATACAAGGAGCTGCATACAGATTGGATGAAAAGATTGGACAAGATTGAGGTACTTGTTAAGGTAAATAAATCTCTTTCTGAAAAATTGGCTGCTTGTGAAGATGAAAAAGCTGTTCTTTCAAAGGAAAATGATGCTCAAAAAGATATCATTGCAAGACTTGAAGTCCTTGTGACCAAAAGAGAAGTTGACCTTGAAAAATTCAAGAATGAATGTGAAAAAGCTGAAAATACTTTTACTAAGTTAAATAAAAGTAAGATGAAAATGGAAGAAGCTTTTTTCGTGGGTCAACGTGACAAAACTGGTTTGGGTTTTGAAAATAATTTTGTAAAGGAGGGATGTGAGGCTTCTACCTCAAAAATTGTGAAAAAACAAGTTTTTAAAGAAAAAGTCATTTTGAGTGAGAAAAGACCTAGGAAGAGGCACTACATTTGCCATTACTGCCTAGCTCCTGGTCACATTAGACCCTTCTGTTACAAACTCAAGGCTGATTAAAAATCTGGACACTTCAATCAGCCTCAGATGTGTGAGAAGATGTATGCACATCCTAACACACATCCTGGTAATTTGAGACCTCTGCAACCCAAAAAGAAAACTGTTAAACAGTGGGTGGCCAAACCAATTACCACCTGCAATGTTGTTTACTCTTCCCTCAAGAGTACTGTCTCTGACTCTTGATATTTTGATAGTGGGTGCTCTAGGCACATGACTGGAAACCAAGCAGTCCTTCTTGACTATGAAGTGATAAATGGTGGGAAAGTAAATTTTGGTGGAGGTGCTCAAGGAAAGATTGTTGGGAAAGGAACCTTAGATGTTAAGGGTCTCCCAAAATTACACAACGTGTACCATGTGGAAGGCTTGAAAGCCAACCTAATAAGCATCAGTCAACTATGTGATGATGATCTTTATGTGAAGTTTGATAAGCACTTGTGTGAAGTGTTTGATAAGGATAATACCTGTGTGTTTACTGGCCCTAGATCTGCTGACAATTGTTACCAATTTGGTAACAATCTTTCTTGCCTAAGCTCAAAAGCTAATGATGTCAATCTGTGGCACCAAAAATTAGGGCATGCTAGCTGTAGAACTCTGGAAGAACTTCAAAGGTTTGAAGCTATTAAAGACCTCCCTAAATTGAACTTCAAGAACCCTGATGTCTGTGGTTCATGTCAAAAGGGAAAACAAACAAAAGCATCACATAAAAAGGTCCAACAATGCTCCACAACTAGATGTTTGGAGATGATTCACACTGATTTAATGGGACCTATTGAAGTAGAAAGCTTTGGTAGGAAAAAGTATGCCTTTGTGTGTGTTGATGATTATTCTAGGTACACTTGGGTAATGTTCTTAAGGAAAAAGTCAGAAACAATTGGAGAATTCAAGAATTGGTACAAAAGGGTGAGAAACCTTTATGGCCTTAAAACTGTGAGAATTAGGTCTGACCATGGCACTGAATATGAGAATCAAATGTTCACCAATTTTTGCAATTCTAAGGGAATCACTCATGAGTTTTCTGCACCAATCACCCCACAGCAAAATGGAATTGTTGAAAGAAAGAATAGAACTTTGCAAGAAATGGCTAGGGTCATGCTATGTTCTAAAAACTTGTCCAAGAAATTTTGGGCAGAAGCTTTAAACACTGCTTGCCACATTGGCAATAGGGTGTTCCTAAGGATTGGTAGCACTGTCACTCCATATCAAATCCTCCTTGGATAGAAACCAACTGTGAAATATTTTCATGTGTTTGGATGTGTTTGTTATATTCTCAATGATAGAGAATACCTGTCCAAGTTTGATTCAAAGAGTGACAAAGCAATTTTCGTGTGCTATTCCACAAATAGTAGAGCTTACAGAGTTTTTAATCTCAAAACTAAGACCATTATGGAATCTGCTAATGTTAAATTTGATGACTCACTTGATCTTAACCTCAAGACTGCTGAGGATGATGTTTCAGGTTGCTTGCTGGACTGGAAGGATGAAGAAACAGGTGCTGAAAAATCAAAAGAAGCTTTCAGTGCTGATAAACATGTTGAACCTGATAAGGAAGTAACCAAGGATGTGGACACATCTGCCTCCACATCTGAACCCACATCTGCTCTCACATCCACTCAAAATCCTGTAACTGAGGACAGTTCCTCTGATTCTGATCAGGATGATACTCCAAAAGGTAATGTGGATGGGTGTGTGGATAGATCAAAGGACATTCCTTCAAAAATCCAGAAAAACCACCTCACTTCACAAGTTGTGGGAGATGTGCATGCACAAGTGAGAACTAGACAAAAGGACAAAGTTGATTATAGAAAGATGGATGGTTTATGGAGTTGCTCCTCAGCATACTCCCAGGTAAGTTTCTGTTGTTTTGTTTCAAAAATTGAACCTAAGAATGTTGCTGAAGCATTGAAAGATACTGACTGGATTATGGCTATGCAAGATGAATTGATTCAATTTGAGAAGAATGAGGTGTGGACTCTTATTCCTAGACCCCCACATGGTAATGTCATTGGAACCAAATGGATTTTCAAGAACAAAACTGATGAGCAAGGTGTGATCACTAGAAATAAAGCTAGGTTAGTTGCTCAAGGTTATACTCAAATAGAGGGAATAGATTTTGAGGAGACATTTGCTCCTGTTGCAAGAATTGAGTCCATTAGGCTTTTATTAGCCATTGCTTGTTATCTCAAGATTACTCTTCATCAAATGGATGTTAAGAGTGCTTTTCTGAATGAGATATTAAATGAGGAAGCCTATGTTGAACAACCTAAAGGCTTTGTGGACTCCTTGTATCCTAACCATGTGTATAAGCTGAAGAAAGCTCTGTATGGGCTAAAGCAAGCCCCTAGAGCTTGGTATGGTAGGTTGACTGACCATTTGCTTCAACTAGGATTCAAGAGAGGTGAGGTTGACAAAACACTGTTTGTGAGGAGAAATAAGAAGGAGATTCTTGTGGCACAAATCTATGTAGATGACATTGTGTTTGGATCAAATTCTGATCCTATGCTAACTGAATTTGTGGATAGCATGACTTCCACATTTGAGATGAGTATGGTAGGTGAGTTGAACTTTTTCTTAGGTTTACAGATTAAGCAATTCAAAGATGGCATGTTCATTTCACAGTCTAAGTATGCCAAGAATCTTGTGAAAAAGTTTGAGCTTGAACATTCTTCACATCAAAGAACCCCAATGGGATCTTCCCAAAAGCTAAGTCATGATTCAGATGGTGAGAGTGTTGATCAAACCATTTATAGAAGCATGGTAGGAAGTCTGCTTTACCTCACTGCAAGTAGACCTGACATTATGTACAGTGTGTGTCACTGTGCTAGATACCAAGCCAACCCCAAAGTGTCCCATCTTAAAGCCTTAAAAAGAATCATTAGGTATGTGAGTGGGACTGTGAACCTAGGTCTGTATTACTCTAAAGAAACAAACACCAATTTGGTTGGGTACACTGATTCTGATTGGGTTGGAAATAGTGATGATAGAAAGAGTACCACTGTGATGTACCCGATTTTTTTTGAAATCAAACGGAGTCGCCACGCCATTTTTGTTTTAAGGGCCAAAACTTTGAAAAATGCCCGGAATCAAGAGATTCGAGTTCGGAGGTCACGTTACGCGCCGGGAAGGACGTTAGTGTGCACCCGGAACGCCTCGTAAAACGAGTCTTCCAAACATTCAAAATCATTTGTTTGTGTGTGTGTGTGTGTGTGTGTGTGTGTGTTACTTTGGCCAAAACAAGTTGAAACTGAAGAAAGTAAAAATTGGGAATTCTTTATTAGACTTAGGAAAGATCCCATGATTTTTGGTGTGATTTTTGGGTTGAGTTTTGGTACTCAAAAGGTTTTTGGAAGTTGAAAACCATTTCTGCCAGAATGAAAAAGGCAGTGGACACTTGATTTTGAAATGGACTTTAGGGCTTGAAAACTCCAGAATCTGTTGGTGATTTTAGTGTCATCAACTTGTTTTATTGTAATGGTGATTCACTAAGAGATCAATGTGATTCGTATTAGACTCGGATACGAGTAAGGGAAAGTGTGGAGTACACACTCGTTTGAGCTAAAACGAAGTCAACCTCGATATAGAAGTAAAAGTTAAAGGGTAGCACTTTTTGCTGATGTGCTCGGCCGATCAGTATGAACAAAGACGGCCGTGCAAATTCATATGACACGGCCGTGCAGTATAACAACACTGGCCGTAGCAGCCATAAGACACGGCCGTGCGGTTCACATACGAATGCCTTTTCAAAATGAAGAGTCACATTGCTTGGCTAAAGTCATGTCTTTTGATTGTACCCTTTAACTAATACCTCTCCATCTGTATATATACAGGGATTGATCTCAGTTGTAGATACATGAAAAACACAAGTGATACAACAATAACGAAAGCAAACAATTCTCAAAGTTTTGATTTGTTCTCTTTGCCTAGAAAACAAATTGCGTGATTGTCTTATCCCAATAAAGATTTTGTGTAACCCAGGCATTAAGGGTCGAAATACTTTATTCGGAAAGTGGATTATACACGATTCAATCATATATCCGGCCTTAGTATCAAGATCAAGACCATATTCCCCTACAAACGAATAAAGTATTTGGTGATACTCATGGCTACTGTGAAGGAGATGACAACAAAGTTTGGAAAGCTAGACAAGTTTGAAGGGCAAGATTTCAGACGTTGGCAAAAGAAGATGCACTTCCTTTTGACAACATTAAAGGTGTTGTATGTTCTATCTACTCCAATTCCAGAATTGCTTGAAGAGGATAACTTGGAGGCCGTCAGACGTAGATCGAAGTGGGAGAACGATGACTACATCTGCAGAGGACACATATTGAACGGTATGTCTGATCCTTTATTTGACATTTATCAAAATGAGGAGTCTCTAAAGAGTTATGGGATTCTCTTGAATCCAAGTACATGGCAGAGGATGCTTCTAGTAAGAAGTTCCTTGTGAGTAATTTTAACAATTACAAGATGGTCGATGCTAGACCTGTCATGGAACAATTCAATGAACTCCTTAGAATCCTTGGACAATATACTCAACATGGGTTGAAGATGGATGAGTCAATATCGGTTTCAAGTGTGATTGATAAGTTGCCTCCCTCCGGAAGGATTTCAAACACACTTTGAAACATGGTAAAGATGATCTGTCTTTGGTTCAACTTGGTAGTCACTTGCGCATAGAGGAATCTCTAAGGGCGCAAGAGAATGACAAAGGCAAAGGAAAGGAAGTTGGTGGACCATCGGTCAATATGATTGATGATGGTAGAAACAAAAACAAAGGAAAGAAACGCAGTTTCAATGACAATGGTTCTGGTCCCAACAAGAAGCCTAAATTGGCTTGTTGGAAGTGTGGCAACCGGGTCACTTTAAGAAGGATTGTCGTGTTGGAAACAACAAGAACGGCGCAAGCACAAGTGGTTCGGGAAAGGGGTCTAAGGACCATTCTCAAAACCAAGGTCAGAACTTAATTCATAGTTGGAACAGATTTATTAAAAATTCTGTTTCAATAATTTCTGAGGCATTTTATGTGCAGGATGATGCTATTGCGTGGTGGATTGATTCCGGTGCCACTGCTCATGTTTGTAAAGATCGTTGTTGGTTTAAGACATACGAACCAATGGAAGACGGATCTGTCCTTTACATGGGTGATGACCATTCCGCTCCTATTCAAGGAAGAGGAAGTGTGGTATTGGAATTTAGTTCGGGAAAACGATTTCTTTGTTTAATGTTTTATATGTACCTAAACTTCGTAAGAATTTAATTTCTGGTCCTGTCTTGAACAAGTGTGGTTATAAACAAGTTTATGAATCCGATAAGTATATCTTATCGAAGTCGGGTGTATTTGTAGGATTTGGTTATTATAACAATGGGATGTTTATGTTGAATTTGAATAAAATTCCGGTTAACTCTAGTTCTGTTTATATGACTTCCTCTGTTGTTGTTAATTCCTCATTATGGCATGCTCGGTTAGGACATGTGCACTATAAAAGAATGCTTGAAATGTCCAAAGATGGTTTGATTCCTGTTATTGATAATAATACGGAAAGGTGTAATACTTGCATGTTAACAAAAATCACTAGGAAACCTTTTAAAAGTGTTACAAGAAATTACGTCAAAACTTGAATTGATACATAGTGATTTATGTGATTTTCATGCAACTCCATCTTTAGGCAATAAAAAGTATATTGTCACTTTTATAGATGATGCCTCTAGGTTTTGCTATATTTATTTCTTTGCATGCAAAAGATGAAGCCCTAGATAAATTTAAAATTTATAAACCGAAGTTGAACTTCAACTTAATGGTTTGATTAAAACCTTACGTACGGATAGAGGTGGTGAATATTATGATCCTAAATATTTCCAATTCGTAGGGATAATTCATGAGACTACGGCTCCTTATGTACCACAACAAAATGGTGTGGCCGAAAGGAAGAATAGAACTCTTGAAGAAATGGTTAACGCCATGTTGTCTTACTGCTGGCTTGAGTGACGGGTTTTGGGGTGAAGCCATGTTAACGGCTTGTCATCTATTGAATAGAGTTCCTAATAAAAGGAACAAGATTACCCCATATGAGCTTTGGTATAAGAAAAGACCAAACTTGACATTTTGCGAGTTTGGGGATGTAGGGCCGATGGTTAGACTTCCGGACCCTAAAAGGAAAAAGTTGGGAGAAAAAGGTATTGATTGCATCTTTGTTGGATATGCCTTTGAGCATTCCAAGGCATATAGGTTTTATGTTATAGAACCTAATGAATTCATTTCTATAAACACAATTATAGAATCAAGAGATGCAATCTTTGATGAGAATCGTTTCTCTTCTATACCTAGACCCAAGGATATTATACCAATGTCAGGTGAATCTCAAATGGATGATCATTCAATTGATGTACCAAGTGAGACACCCGAACCTCGTAAGAGTACAAGAGTAAGGAAAGCTAAATCATATGGTTCGATTTTCAACTATATTTAGTTATGGGATCAAGAGATCAAATTGAATCTCAATACTCTTACCGTTATAGTATAGAGGAGGATCCAAGAACCTATGATGAAGCAATAAAATCTCGAGACGCCGGTTTTTGGAAAGAAGCCATCGATGATGAGATTGGTTCTATTGTGGAAAATAATACATGGGTCTTGTCTCGATTTACCACCAGCCGTAAACCTTTGGGGTGCAAATGGATCTTCAAAAGAAGATGAAAGTCGATGGAACTATTGACAAGTTTAAAGCTCGATTGGTAATCCAAGGCTTTAGACAAAAGGAAGGGATCGATTACTTCGATACCTATGCACCGGTTGCTCGTATCACTACCATTAGATTTACGATAGCTTTGGCGGCTATTCGTAATCTATTGATCCATCAAATGGATGTCAAAACAGCATTTTTAAATGGTGATTTGGAAGAAGAAGTGTATATGAAGCAACCTGAAGGATTTGTTATGCCGGGTAATGAGCATAAGGTATGTAAGTTAATTAAGTCATTGTATGGGCTGAAGCAAGCACCTAAGCAGTGGCATCAAAAATTTGATGAGGTAGTTTTGTCGAATGGTTTTGTATTAAATCAGTCAGACAAATGTGTATATAGAAGATTTGATGAATCCGATAAAGGTGTAATCATCTGCCTATATGTAGATGATATGTTGATTTTTGGCACAGACCAAAATGTAGTTGATAAAACTAAGAAGTTTTTGTCATCAAAGTTTTCGATGAAGGACATGGGAGAAGCCGATGTAATTCTTGGTATAAATATTAAACGGATGAACAAGGGAATTGCAATATCACAATCTCATTATATTGAGAAAATTCTCAAGAGGTTTAATTGTGATAATTGTTCTAAAGTTAGTACTCCCATGGATCCTGCGAGAAACTTGTATCAAATATCGGTAAACCCGTGTCACAGCTCGAATACTCAAAAGCCATTGGCGATTTGATGTATGCTATGACAGCACTCGACCCGATATTGCTTATGCGGTTGGAAGATTGAGCAAAGTTCACTAGTAATCCTAGTAGACAGATTGGCATGCTATAACAAGGGTGTTCAAGTACTTAAAAGGTACTATGGACTATGGTTTGTGTTATAGTGGACATCCTTCTATATTAGAAGGTTATACCAATGCTAGTTGGATCAACCAAGAAGATTCATCTTCTACTAGTGGTTGAGTGTTCTTGCTTGGAGGAGGTGCCATTTCTTGGGCTTCCAAAAAGCAGACATGTATTACGCATTCTACAATGGAATCTCGAGTTTGTAGCATTGGGTACAGCTGGAAAAGAAGCGGAGTGGCTTGAACTTGATATATGAGATTCCATTATGGCCAAAACCGATATCACCAATGTCTATCCATTGTGATAGTGTCGCCCACCTTGGCTAGGGCCTATAGTCGATTTATAATGGCAAGTCTAGACACTTGGGTGTCGACATAGTATGATTCGGGAGTTAATCATGAATGGTGTGATATCAGCTGAGTTTGTTCGGTCGCAACAAAATTTGGCTGACCACTTGACGAAGGGGTTAGCCAGAGACTTGGTAAATAAGTCTGCAATGGGAATGGGATTAAAGTCCATTTAATCCTCTAATTGTGAGATACCCAATTCCCTTCTAATACAACGTTAGAAGCTTGAATTCAATGTGGAAAGCTCGCAGTTGGAGATTGGAACACATGTTATTATCTTTCCCAAGGTATGTGTTCGAGACACCGCAAGTAAAGGTTAGGTTGAAGAATATCTTCTTAATAGTTCCTTTGAAAAATTGCAAATGCAGTGCAAGATTAAAAGGAACTACCTATGTGGACATGAAGTTTTGCGCTTCAAGAAGCTAGGACTTGGCTTCCTATATGTTCACTATTGGATATGGACACATGGCTTGTAATAGTGTCAAGATTAAACAAAGAGAATTGTACCGAACTTATGTGTATAGTATCTTCTGTGTATTCATATGAGTTGACGGGTTCAATCGTTACGACACCCCGATTCTCGAGTATTTGAAATGTGTATTATACTAAGATGAAAATTCAATCGCAAGACATTTTCATTTATGCATTCGTTTGTTTCGTTATTTATAAAGTTTAGTAAATCAAAGGATTACACTAAAATGGAGGGGATTTGTTGGTGATTTTAGTGTCATCAACTTGTTTTATTGTAATGGTGATTCACTAAGAGATCAATGTGATTCGTATTAGACTCGGATACGAGTAAGGGAAAGTGTGGAGTACACACTCGTTTGAGCTAAAACGAAGTCAACCTCGATATAGAAGTAAAAGTTAAAGGGTAGCACTTTTTGCTGATGTGCTCGGCCGATCAGTATGAACAGCACGGCCGTGCAGTTCATATGACACGGCCGTGCAGGTATGAACAACACGGCCGTGCAGTTCATAAGACACGGCCGTGCGGTTCCTGTACAGATGCCTTTTCAAAATGAAGAGTCACATTGCTTGGCTAAAGTCATGTCTTTTGATTGTACCCTTTAACTAATACCTCTCCATCTGTATATATACAGGGATTGATCTCAGTTGTAGATACATGAAAAACACAAGTGATACAACAATAACGAAAGCAAACAATTCTCAAAGTTTTGATTTGTTCTCTTTGCCTAGAAAACAAATTGCGTGATTGTCTTATCCCAATAAAGATTTTGTGTAACCCAGGCATTAAGGGTCGAAATACTTTATTCGGAAAGTGGATTATACACGATTCAATCATATATCCGGCCTTAGTATCAAGATCAAGACCATATTCCCCTACAGAATCTGGGAAAAGTCCAAGAATGAAAAATGTTCAAAACACCTTAAATAAGGTTTCTATAAAAGAACTTTTCATTTTGGAGATGATTTGAGGGGTCAAAACCTTCTGGAAATATCAGATATGAAATCTGGATTTCCAGAAACTGATGAACTGACCTTTAAAAGAAAATTTGAAAAAAGGAGTTTTACTTACGCAAAAAATAAAGTAAAAATATTTCTGGAAAGATCTGGATATTGGCTACAAAAAGTATTTTGTAGTCAACACCAAATTCCAAGTTTCTGTATGTCCAAAAAATAGGAAAATGGACTGAGGTCTCAGAACAATGCTACTGGACAGCAAGATGTTCTTGAGGGAAATTGTGATTTTTGGGGGATTTGCATCTATGTTCACCCCATTTTCATCCCTAGACTTGATTCCACTATTTTGTGTTAAGTGGTTATCATATTCAAGTCATCCTTGGGGAATTTTATGGGGTTTAAACATGTCCTTTGCAAAGGGAAAGGGGATATTTTGTAGAGATGAAATTAAAGAGACAAATCAACTAGAGATTTAAAATTTGGACCATTTGAGATGGTCATTCATGAAGATGAACTTCAATATGACCATCTTAGGTCAAGACTTAAATTAAATTAGACATAAAGCAAATCAAAATAAGAAGAACAAGATGAACAAGAGGTTAAAAGGGAATTTTAGGGTTTAGAGAAGGAGGGCTTTACCAATGGTGACACCCTATCTTCCTAGGCTTGGAATTTGACTTGAGGAGTATCAAGATTTGGTGTTTGACGTGAGGAGTATCAAGATTTGGTGTTTTGGAGTTGTGTTTGGGTGGATTCAAGGCTTGAATGTGTTTAGGGTTTGATGATAGAGTTGATCAAAGAGAAAACAAGTAGATAACACTTAAGTCCTCTATGTTTTCTCCCTAATCTTCCTCTTGAGTAGTGTTTTAAGCTTGAGATTGGTGTGTTTAAGAGTGATATGAGAATGGTTGAAGTGAAATTGGGAAAGGTTCAAGAGAAAATGGTGGCAATCTAAGGATTCCCACTGTTTTCTCTCTATTTTTCGCCAAAATGCAGCTTCTGTGTGTAAAAATGTGTTGTTTAAACTGAGAGAGGAGTGTTCAATTTATAGCCCTCTGAAATCTACATACATGTCCGCGCGGAGGGTATCGTCAGCGTGCACTGTTCATCTGCTACAGCGCTGGCTTTTGGACAGGAGGAATATTTTCAGAAAATTCCAGCATTTTGTTTTTCAACTTGCCCAATTCGGATTTTTCCAATTTCTTTTTCTTTTTGAGATTCTTTTCTTGGTTTAACTTTAAATGGCAATCCCCAATTTACCCTCACTTTGTTAGAAAGGTTAGGAATTGTTAGAAATGTTAGTAATGTTAAAACTTTCGTTAATTTTCTAACGAAAATACTAACGGCTCAAATTGGAGCACTTACAGTAGCCCCTCGGCGACGGCGCTTTCGAAGAAAGCGGGGTCGTCGATAAGAGTAAGGCTCCAAATTTGACGGGATGATCAAGTGATCGAGTGGCTGAACCTATTTAATAGGCTGCCTACGTATCCTTAAGAGGAATCAAGCCGGCCGTAGTTCGGGTCTTTGACCCTGGGATGATGGTGTTTTAGGTGCCTCGAACCTTGATGAGTTCTGCAGTCGTTTGCTGAAAGAAACTCTGCTGGGGGTAAGAGATGACCATTTTGGTCTGGTGGCTGAACCTAGCGATAGGCTACCTACGTATCCTTAAGAGGAATCAAGCCAGTTGTGGTTCGGGTCTTTGACCCTAAGATTTGACTATTTTTGGGGAAGTCGCCCTAAGATCTGACTATTTTTGGGAAGTCGCCCCATGATCTGACTATTTTTGGGAAGTCACCCTATGATCTGACTATTTTTGGGAAGTCACCCTATGGCTTGACTATTTTTGGGAAGTCGCCCTATGGTTTGACTATTTTTGGGAAGTCACCCTGTGGTTTGACTATTTTTGGGAAGTCGCCCTGTAATCTGACTGTTTTTGGGAAGTCACCCTAAGGTTTTGACTGTTTTGGGGAAGTCGCCCTAAGATCTGACTATTTTTGGGAAGTCACCCTAAGACCTGACTATTTTTTGGAAGTCACCCTATGGTTTGACTATTTTTGGGAAGTCGCCCTAAGATCTGACTATTTTTGGGAAGTCACCCTAAGATCTGACTATTTTTGGGAAGTCACCCTATGATCTGACTATTTTGGAGAAGTCGCCCTATGGTTTTGGTTTGTCGAATTAGGGGATGATTGCGTTTTATCGCTTTTCCTAGTGTTGCGTGTGATAGCGTTTTAGGTGCCTAAAACCTTAATGATGGAGTCTTAGGTGCCTTGAACCTTGATGATGGCATCTTAGGTGCCTCGAACCTTGGAGATGGCGTCTTAGGTGCCTCGAACCTTGATTTGAAATGATTTCCCTTTGACGGTTTGGGATGGATGGTCCTTTGGTGGATTTTAGTTCAGGAATATGAACCTAAATGGGGACTTAGTTCAGGAGTATGATTCTAAATCGAGGTTTTGTTCAGGAGTATGAACCTAAATGGGGACCTAGTTCAGGAGTATGATTCTAAGTGGGGACCTAGTTCAGGAGTATGATCCTAAGTCGGGGTTGAGGGAGACTGTTTGAGGGCATTCTCGCAGGGGAAGATTAGAGTTTATGATGATTATCGGGGAAAAAGGGTGACCGTATTGGTCAAGCGGCTGGACCTATGGTAGGCTACCTACGTATCCTTAAGAGGAATCAAGCCAGTCGTAGTTCGAAAATTGCTGGGGATGGTCTTTGATGGTTTGACGGTATTTGGGAGTCACCCGAGGTTTGACTGTTTTTTGGGAAGTCGCCCTAAGATTTGATGATAATGTTCTTTTAGAAAAGTAGTTGACTAAGATATGCTTTCATACCTGTGCTGTGCTTACCTGTAGCCGTGAAGGACCGAGGCTACTACTGATGTTGATGAAGAGTTGTTGGGTTGCCGTTCATGGGACGGTTTCTGCTGACGATTTGCTGTCTTTGGAGGCATTTTGACCTGAAGGAGGAGTTTGGTTGAGTCTGCATCTTGCTGGTGATCGTTAACCTTGTAGAAGTTGTTGAGCTTGTCTTCACATTGGGACTTCTTGTTTTTGAGAACTTGGTGTCTCTGACCGCATTGTATTTGAGAACTTGGCGTCCCTGACCGATTTGTATTTGAGAACTTGGCGTCCCTGACCGATTTGCATTTGAGAGCTTGGCGTCTCTGACCGTATTGTATTTGGGAATTTGGCATTCCTGACCGATTTGCATTTGAGAGCTTGGCGTCTCTGACCGATTTGTATTTGAGAACTTGGCGTCCCTGACCGAACTGTATTTGAGAATTTGGCATCCCTGACCGATTTGCATTTGAGAGCTTGGCGTCTCTGACCGATTTGTATTTTGAGAACTTGGCGTCCCCGACCGAACGGTAGACATTGGAGGTGGTCTTCATTGGGGGCTGTTTCATATCCATTTGTGGACATTGGAGGTCGTCTTTGGTGACGATCATCCTTATCGAAAAGGGGGATTTGATTCACGTTTGAATTCCTGCATTCGTTAGTGAAGAGGAAGATGCATATATAACATTCACGATGACAGATGCATGCATAGAGCCAAAAATGATTGTGATGATGCATTTACTTGCTTTCGAAGATGTACTTAGCCTAAACTTTTGGCAGGGAAATTATGATTTATGATCTTCAATCACTTAGGATTTTTCCTATTGATTCAAATTTTGTGCATGCTACATGAGCCCTTGGGAGATTTTTTGGTGGGGATGCATGGTGATGAAAGGGGATGCGTCGGGATGTATGTGTTTGGAGACTGTTTGGGATAGGCTTTGAGCAAGTGGGGGAGGTGAGAGCCCTCGATCGCAGTTTAAACAATGGGTTGTTGATGAGGTTTTGTTGACGTATCACATGGACCTCAATTTTGATGAGATTGGATTCGGATCCCGGGTTTTGGTTGAAATTTTCCCTCTCATTCTTGGTCATCTCAAGGCGATGCCGACAGCTGCAGGGCACGCCGATATGAGCGACGCTTCTTTCATTTGGGTGAGTCATGACTTTGGCGAAACCTTGTTCGGAGAATGATTTGATGGAATTGCTAATCTTTGGGAGAAACCCCGATCTTGAATTCCGATGCTACGGGAAGGCCGCCGTGTACCAAGTTACGAAGTGAAATTCTTTCTTGATAAAATTCGGGTCCAAAAGACCATCTTGACAAAGCCCGGATCTGAGTAGGCAAAGTCCAGATTTTGAAGAAGCGACTTGGCGAGTCTATCTCGTAGTGAAGAACCCAATGTGGACCCAAAGATGACTATGGAAGCCCCAGCCAAGAGTCGATACAAAAGAACCTGGGAGAACCGCTAGCAGAAGCCCAAATAAGTGAAGAAATTCGTAGAGCAGCTTCATCGTAGACAGAGTCGTCATGTGACCGAGGAGGCACCCGTCTTTTCGGATCTTAGTCAACCACCCAATGGACAAGACTCAGAAATGTTTACGTGCAGGGGCACATCTTTCGAAAAGTAGGAATGAATCCCGATTTTGTGTATACACACTCGCTTTAGGTTTGACTCTTTTGAGAGAGTATAAGCATCACAAGGTGTGGAAAAGTGTACGGAAGCCCCTGCTGACAGAAAGACAGTGTTTGGCTCTATTTTTCTATGATATAGAAAGAGAAGACTTGTCGAGACACTTGAAAACTTGTCTTATTCATGATGATCACAAGGCTGCTTAAATCCCTTTGTTAATGTTCGGGTTATTCAACTCCTAAATCTGATATGAACAAATATTTTGATTAATCACAAGGAGAAAACCAACTGATATCGAGGATCAAGCTCGAAAAGTGTATAGGGACGATCCTTGATGAGACCGGATTTTTTTTTTGAGATTTGTTTGTGATTTCGACCGGACCATTTCTGGTTGCCTACGTTCCCTCCATTATGAAGAGCTCAGGTCGCCGTAGTTCGGGCATATCCCGAATGAAGAGAGAATGAGTGTGAAAATTCAAGACTTTGAGGTCTTCAGGGGAATTTGAGAATTGGAGATTTGAATAACATATCCCCTTAGAGTGTCCATGAAAGACACGGATGCGAAGCCCCAGTGGGACATCCACGGCAAGTGTTTGTGGAGTAGAAATGAATTATGCTCACATGAAATGTCGAATGAATCAAATTTGAATTTGCACAATCTTTGATTGATGATTTCGAATCAAGATGAATTAGATTCCAATTTAAGCAAGCAATGAAGCATTAATTTGATTTAGATCTTAAAGATTTTACGATGAAATTGCTATCCGATAGGAATTGCAGCTGGGTTTCCGGGCTTCGATCGGCCATCGGGTAATTTTGGGAGTTATGACCTCTTAAAGTGAGAGGTCGGCTGGGCCTTTCTTGACGAACCTCTAAAAATGAGAGGTTGGCTTGCAGGGATGTGTTTGGGAAATCTACGGCGGGGAAGATTGATTGTCTCTAAGAATGAGAGGTCAAATTTTGACTTTGGCCAAAGGCGAGGGTAATGGGAGTATCCTCTAAAATCGAGAGGATGGCTTGGGATTGATTTAAGGTAATGGTGAGAGGAAATCCAAGCTATCGATAACTTTTTGCGATCTTGCGAGAATTCAGACTCCTTTTTGATCATTGGAGAGCTTCTTGAGAAGTCGGGGATTTTTACTGAATTGTGAGGATCGACAATCCTTCTTTTTTTTTTTTTTTTTTTTTGAAGCTTTTTTTTTTATATTTTTTTTTTGCTTGAGCTCCCTTTTTTTTTGACTTGGAAAGCTTCCTGAGGAGTTGAGGACTATCTTTGTCCTTCCTTCATGGCTTGAGATATTTTGCGCATCGCCGACTCTCGAAGTTAACTTCTTGGGCTTGCTTGGACTTCTCTCAGTAAGGAGCAAAAATAATGGCTAAACCGGGTTTCAAAACACGCCGATCTTGAAATGAAAGGATAGTGTTTAGTGAGGGTGAGGTAATGGCTTTCCTATGGGTGAAAGGTTTCAACCGCAATCCCTCTTGGATGACCTAAACGAGATTAAGTCTTCGTTGCTTGCTTAAGCTTTAAATGAGAAAAGATCCATGCAAATTCATCGAGCAACGAGAGGATGATGATGAAAGGGATGTGAGCATATGAGATGCGAGATGGGGAGTTGGTAAGCCCCAATTTGGGAAAGATATCAATTGATTTTCTCACTCCGATTAATTTAAATATTAATCATTTCAAAGAGTTAGTGGTTGAGCAGCACAAGTGATCATCTAGGATAAAACCATTTCAATTAAGTGTAACGTGGGTGTGCAAGTGATGTCTCGAGTCTAGCAAGAAAAGAAGAAAGACTTATATATATATAAATTTTAAATGATAGTTAAGCTATCTTTCCACAACATTCGAGGTGGACAAAACCGACAAGTGTCCAAGATGGACTTAGGTGAAAGAAAAATACTAGAACCTACGAAGGTTGACTAAAAGACTATTTTAGAGATAGGTAGCCCCTAGTCTAGCCGCTCTTTGCTGTTGGACCATGCGTCTATTCTTCGACGCTGGAGACGGGAGCTATCGCAAGTCTTCCCATCCGGACTTCTTTGTCAGCTTCTTCCTCAATCCAACCATTTTCCTTGCCTGTGATGATTGGTTCATTGACCTCGCAAAGGGGTGAGTCAAATTCCATTATGCCCACAAGTCTTGAATCACCAAACTCGACCATGTTGACATTCGGGTTGTTGTTTCTAGGGAATGGGTTACTGATAGTATTGGGCCCTTCAGGCACCTCTAACCTCCCTTGTTCAATCAAACTTTGGATTGCCTTTTTCAGGGGGACGCAATCATTTGTCAGGTGCCCATGGTACTGATGAAAGGCACAATGCTTGGAGGTATCCAAAGGAGCATTGGGGTTTCTAGGTTGATAATTTTCCAAAGGCCGGAGCAAACCTTCTCTCACCAAACCTCTGAAGATATCACTCAAAGGCATCCCAAAGTTTCTCAAATCTTGGAGCCGGGATCTGGATGCATCAGGTTTCTTGGGAATAAAGGAAGTGGCATTATTCTGATCTGTCCCGCATAGCTAATCACTTCTTTACCTTTTGGTTGGGCGGGAGCTGTGTTGGAGGTGGAAGAAACCCGGTATACGTAGCGGGTGCGACGGTCGAGCTGCTGATTGTAAGCCTTTTCGAACTTAGCCCGGAATTAACCATTGCACGCAAGTCGGCGTAGGGGAAGTGGCGAGGGAAGCTCTCAAATGCGGCTTCAAGCATGACCGAAAGATGTCTAAGCTTGCTCCTCGTCGGAGGAGGAATGGCCATTTCACTAAGCTTCATGTTCCACCTTTTATAGAAATCCCCAATATTCTCATCGTGCGCCGCACCGTTGTCTCGAGTCAACTCTGTTTGTTTCCTATTCCAAGTTGGTTTTATACTTATCCGTGAAAGTACTGGTAATCTGTTCCCAAGTAGCCCTAGCTTCAGGCTGCAATCGAAAAAACCATTTCAAAGCCCCTAACTTCAAAGAGAGACTGAAGTAGTCAGCCAACTGCTGGTTTGTGCATCCCTTAGCTTTCATTTCCAAAGTGTAGGTGTCCAAGTGAGTTTTAGGGCACGCACTTCCATCAAACAATTCGAGATTGGGCATCACGAACTTGTGAGGCAGGGGTACAATTGAGTCGGGATCTGTAGGCCGAAGAGCAGTGTTCCTTTTGACGGTCAATTCAGCGATCTGCGCTTTAATTTCCTTGTGTTGCTCCATAAACCAAGCCAATTGGGGATCCAAAGGTGGAGCGGGAATGCCTGAGCCGATATTTGAGCCAGGAAGAGGACTAGTTGTTGGTGGTGCATTGGTGGAAGGAATACCATATCCCGGAGCATAGGTAAAAACTTGTCCTTGGCCCAAATTACCCTGGGGAGTGTAGGTAGGAACTTGGGCAAAGGGATATAACCCAGCGGCTTGCTGTTGGCTTCCAATCGGCAGAGAAGATGGAGGCAGATCTGAGGTAGCCAGATGGCTTGGATTTCCGGAGTGAGGCCTATAAGTAGGCTTAAGTGCGGGCTGCTGTCCCTGGTTGTTGAATTGCATGCCTGGTTGTGGCGAGGATGCATAACCGAGAGGATACTGTGGTCCTGGTGATTCTGATGAAAGCTGGGATGGGGGCTTGGTAACCCATTGAACCACTGAGTGAGAAATGGGTTTGCGGAAGCTGTGAGGAGCAGGTGAGCTAGCATCATTCGAGGAGGGGCTCACCTGACCGTTGCCCCGAACCAAATCATGGTGGCATTCCAAACCATTCTTTGCGAAAGTTCGGATTGATTTTTGGTCCCAAGCGAGGCGGGATCCCAATTTGCTTTGTGGCATTGGGTATCCCTAACCATGGGAAGGCATTTCGTGTGACTTTGTCCCAGCTGAGGCATTGCGAACCGGCTCGTCCCGTCGGGCGCGTGGATCCGGTGGTGCAGGTTGGGGAGCCGGCGGACCCGGAGATCGAGGAGCATGGGCTCTGGTGGTAGTACCGTGGGAGGCCGGTGGTGGCATCTGGAGTAGTCGGGTTGACCAAGAGCGGGATTGAGGTCTTCCTCTTCTTCCACAGTGAAGGTGCCATGCTGGGTTGAGGCGGCGGCCAATCCATGGCTTTTGATAGCCTCCATAAGGCTGTTCAGCTGTGCTTCTTGTCGCACTCTCATCCGTTCGGCTAGGCGATTCCATTGCGGTTACGTTTGAGGAGTCCCGGGAGGCGGAGTGACGTTGTCCCCATCGTTACCGGGGATGCGAGACATTCGAAACCCGGAGTCGGAACGAACGGTGAAGGCGACGATGCGCTTGACTCTTCCCAACTGATCAAACGGTGACCCGGTGCCGAAACCAAGCTTTGTGCGGAGGCTGCGGGGAAAGACACGAGGGTTCAGATGTGTGGGAATTGAAGGTGGGTAGGTGTTTGGGCTTTGGGCTCATGCAACATGCAGTTATTTGTTCTTGTTTACTTAAAACATGTTTTATTAACCTAATCGGTTGGAAAAGATTGCTCTTCTTTTTCGCAAACTACTCTGGATCCTGGATCAGTGGGCCCCGTCACTACGTCTATAAGCCCCTCGTATTCCACCTGTATTTCGACCTCCCAGGGTGGACAGCCCCGGGCGAGGGTCCTATAGGGCAAGCGGGTCCCACCGATCGAAAGAAAAACGATCCTAAAAGTCTGGCGGGTAATCGAGTCTTAACGAGCATTCGATGTAAATTACGGACAAAGCTGACGTCAACGTCAAGATCATGTCCGAGAGCTCGACAAAAAGTCGGCATGATTTGGACTGATAAATTTTCACGATTGATCTTGACTTGTCGTCAATTAGGCCGTAATTAGGCATGGAATAATCATTAATCCTTGATGACTCAGTGTCAATGCTGGGAGTCAGTGTATAATTTGTGCCAGTCAGAGCCGAAGTCAAGGCGCCGGTCAATATCTTGGTCAAAGTCTGCGGCGGAAAACCGGCAGAACTTCGACTGATTAGGGTCCCCGAAAGATATTGAGTCGGTATGCCGACAAATGCTTGAAAGGAAAGGTCTATGCACAGACAGGGCATGACACAGACCAGACTAAAAACCAACCGGGTCTCGGATAAAGTGTGTCACGGACAAGTGCATGGTCGACACGAGGCTCCATGGGATGTTTGGGTAGTCCTGTGCTTGCACCGAGAGGCGTAATAAGACCAAACGGGCCGCGACAATGATTTCCTCGGGTTAGGGACGTAGTGTGCAGTGTAAGGTCACGTGCGCGTAGTGTGCAAGCAGTCTATCTTCTTTTTCTGAGTAAAATAGAGATTTTTTATGTGTCTTAAAAAGCATGATGCATGATTTTTTTTTGGAAATTTTCTTTTTTGAAAAATCTTTTTTTTTGAAAGTTTTTTTTTTGAAAATTTTATGAACACATAAGCACATAAGCACAAAAATTCCAACGGTTAGGGACATTATTTCCGACAGTCAAAATTTTGACTTTTTCCGAGGCGGCCAAAACAAACACGAAAAATGTGCAAAAATCAACACACACAAAACAAAGGATTTCAAATGTCGGGACGGAAGCTTGACCCTCAAAAGTTTTTCTTTTTTTTTTTTAAAAGATAAAACTTGTTTAATCCCCAGCGGAGTCGCCACTGTGATGTACCCGATTTTTTTTGAAATCAAACGGAGTCGCCACGCCATTTTTGTTTTAAGGGCCAAAACTTTGAAAAATGCCCGGAATCAAGAGATTCGAGTTCGGAGGTCACGTTACGCGCCGGGAAGGACGTTAGTGTGCACCCGGAACGCCTCGTAAAACGAGTCTTCCAAACATTCAAAATCATTTGTTTGTATGTGTGTGTGTGTGTGTGTGTGTGTGTTACTTTGGCCAAAACAAGTTGAAACTGAAGAAAGTAAAAATTGGGAATTCTTTATTAGACATAGGACAGATCCCATGATTTTTGGTGTGATTTTTGGGTTGAGTTTTGATACTCAAAAGGTTTTTGGAAGTTGAAAACCATTTCTGCCAGAATGAAAAAGGCAGTGGACACTTGATTTTGAAATGGACTTTAGGGCTTGAAAACTCCAGAATCTGGGAAAAGTCCGAGAATGAAAAATGTTCAAAACACCTTAAATAAGGTTTTTATAAAAGAACTTTTCATTTTGGAGATGATTTTAGGGGTCAAAACCTTCTGGAAATCTCAGATATGAAATCTGGATTTCCAGAAACTGATGAACTGACCTTTAAAAGAAAATTTGAAAAAAGGAGTTTTACTTACGCAAAAAATAAAGTAAAAATATGTCTGGAAATATATGGATGTTGGCTACAAAAAGTATTTTGTAGTCAACACCAAATTCCAAGTTTCTGTATGTCCAAAAAATAGGAAAATGGACTGAGGTCTCAGAACAATGCTACTGGACAGCAAGATGTTCTTGAGGGAAAATGTGATTTTTGGGGGATTTGCATCTATGTTCACCCCATTTTCATCCCTAGACTTGATTCCACTATTTTGTGTTAAGTGGTTATCATATTCAAGTCATCCTTGGGGAATTTTATGGGGTTTAAACATGTCCTTTGCAAAGGGAAAGGGGATATTTTGTAGAGATGAAATTAAAGAGACAAATCAACTAGAGATTTAAAATTTGGACCATTTGAGATGGTCATTCATGAAGATGAACTTCAAGATGACCATCTTAGGTCAAGACTTAAGTTAAATTAGACATAAAGCAAATCAAAATAAGAAGAACAAGATGAACAAGAGGTTAAAAGGGAATTTTAGGGTTTAGAGAAGGAGGACTTTACCAATGGTGACACCCTATCTTCCTAGGCTTGGAATTTGACTTGAGGAGTATCAAGATTTGGTGTTTGACGTGAGGAGTATCAAGATTTGGTGTTTTGGAGTTGTGTTTGGGTGGATTCAAGGCTTGAATGTGTTTAGGGTTTGATGATAGAGTTGATCAAAGAGAAAACAAGTAGATAACACTTAAGTCCTCTATGTTTTCTCCCTAATCTTCCTCTTGAGTAGTGTTTTAAGCTTGAGCTTGGTGTGTTTAAGAGTGATATGAGAATGGTTGAAGTGAAATTGGGAAAGGTTCAAGAGAAAATGGTGGCAATCTAAGGATTCCCACTGTTTTCTCTCTATTTTTCGCCAAAATGCAGCTTCTGTGTGTAAAAATGTGTTGTTTAAACTGAGAGAGGAGGGTTCAATTTATAGCCCTCTAAAATCTACATACATGTCCGCGCGGAGGGTATCGTCAGCGTGCACTGTTCATCTGCTACAGTGCTGGCTTTTGGACATGAGGAATATTTTCAGAAAATTCCAGCATTTTGTTTTTCAACTTGCCCAATTCGGATTTTTCCAATTTCTTTTGCTTTTTGAGATTCTTTTCTTGGTTTAACTTTAAATGGCAATCCCCA
Source organism: Adenophora triphylla var. japonica (assembly GCA_022495995.1). Classification (NCBI taxonomy): domain Eukaryota; kingdom Viridiplantae; phylum Streptophyta; class Magnoliopsida; order Asterales; family Campanulaceae; genus Adenophora; species Adenophora triphylla. The sequence continues at coordinate 647,891 of JAFEMH010000489.1, forward strand.
ATTTACCCTCACTTTGTTAGATAGGTTAGGAATTGTTAGAAATGTTAGTAATGTTAAAACTTTCGTTAATTTTCTAACGAAAATACTAACGGCTCAAATTGGAGCACTTACAACCACAGGTGGATGTTTCTACCTAGGAAATAACCTTGTGTCTTGGTATAATAGAAAGCAAAATTGTGTGTCCTTATCCACTGCTGAGGCTGAATATGTTGCCCTTGGGAGTTGCTGCACACAATTACTTTGGATGAATCAAATGTTGAAAGATTATGGATTGAATAGCAAAGTTTTGACTACTTTTTGTGATAACAAAAGTGCCTTGGACATATCTAAAAATCCTGTCCAACATTCTAGAACAAAGCACATTGATATTAGACATCATTTCATTAGAGATCTTGTTGAACAAAAAACTGTGAATCTTGAATTTGTTGGGACTGAAAATCAATTAGCTGATATATTTACAAAGGCATTAGATTTGGAGAGATTTTCCTCCTTGAGGAAGTCTCTTGGTTTGTGTGATATCCAAGGTTGTGAGACCAAATGTGTCTCACATCCTCTAACACATCTGTATATTAGATTAACTGAAAAAAAAATTATAAAAAATAAAAATTCAAAAAATATCATGCATTAGCACGAAATTTCTCAGTGTGGTCACTTGTGAGTCTTCATCTTTGACACTATTTTTGATCACTTAATTGTGAGCACTTCCTGTTCATGTCATCTTTTGATAACTTGATAAAACCTTCCTAGGTATCTCACAGTGGGTGCTAAAAGGAAAAAAAAATATATGTGAGAAACAGCTGCTTCACCCTTAGTATGAAGCCATACCATTGTGATCAAGTGATTTTCATAAGAAAACTTGAAGTCAAACTTGATAAGATCATTGGGAAAAAGGGCTATCTTTGGGATCAAGTAAAGTGAAAGCTACTCACAATGCAAAAATCCACAACAAAAAATTGGTGGATGCATCCTAGAGGCTGTGCAGATTGGATTATTGCTCATTGACTTTTTGTGATCTAAATGTGTCCCCATATGTGACTCACATCCTATGCCACATCCATAAGCTGAGAAAATTTCCAACACCTGTGTGTTTGCATCATGCTAGGCATATTGTTTTTTTTTAGGACATATAGGAGCTTTGTAAATATGTTAGTTAATTAATTTTCTTTCTTAGTTCATTATTTGATTATATAGGTTTTTGATCTCCAATATCTTTCATGAAAGAAAAAGGTGTGTATCATTCCTTGTTTGAAAAGGTTGGAAAATTGAGTGGGATTCTGTTTTTATTTAAAGATGTGGCTGAAATATTTTTGTTTCCATAAAAACCTATCAAAATCTTGTTTTATTTTGATCCCCTATTTCTTAGAAGGTGGTTGTGTGTGGTAACCTCAAAGGTTTCTAGCCGTTGGAGGACTCTTAAGGAATTTGAGTTGTGTTAAACCTTTTGGAGAAGGATTCCTAGTTATAATTGGAAAGGGGGAGCTGTGAGTATTTAAGATACCTCACATCCGTCCCATCCCCCATAAACCCTTTGCAAAAACCCTTTGTTCTTCCCTCGGTGTATCTCTCCTCCACAACCTTGCAATTAATTCCACCTTACTGTTCAACCTAACCAACTTTTGCAAGATTAATGGCTGATCATTCCAATATTCGAGAAGAGGATGTTCTCGACATTGCCCCAATTTCTGTAGCTAAAGGCGAGTCTTCCATTGTCTTAAACCCTGTTATTTCAAAATTCCTAGCTGATTTCTCTTCCCCACCTTCATCTGATCCTATCATGGAAGCTCCATCTTCGAAATCCCCTACATTGGAACCCATGTCTGTTCCAACCGTCTCTACAAACCCTAAGGCTCCAACTTCTCCGGTGATTCCACCATCAGTTGTCGCCCCTGTTCCTCCCTCTGTAGAACCTTCTTCAACCAAGAAGAGGAAGCTTTCCCAAGCAAAACCCCCGAAGCTTGCTGCAACGCCTGTGCCCCAACGCAATCTTCGTCGTTCTCATAGGGTTCGTAAGTTGTCAGAATCTGACAAGGCCAAGAACTTGAAGAAACCTGGCGGGAAGCCCTCTACAGCCATTGCACTTGAAGAAGATGATGAAGAAGAAGAGGTAATTGCTCCTCTTGTTAGGACTAGGGCTCAACCTTCAATTCCTCCTCCCTTAGTTGTTGATCCTGTCCCTATTATTACCCCTTCTGATAATGATCCCCATGTTGAACCCATTAATCCTGTTGAGACTGTTCCCCATGCTGAGTCTGTTGATCCTATTGCTCCTCCATCTTCTCCTGTAGTGTCATCTGATCCCATTATCCCTATTACCACTCCTTCTATTGATGTTTCACCTCCTGTGGATAATGTTTCTGTCCCTATTGTTGATCTTTCTGCCCCTGTAGTTTCAAGTCCTGTTGAGGATCTTATTTCTTTTAATGATGAAGAACCCTTAGCAAATATTTTAATGGATTTGAGGGGAAAGAAAAAGGTGGCTGCTACTGATTTAGAGCCTATTGATGATGAATCTGATTCAAGCTCTGACAGTGATGATACTGCATCTGATGAGAATTACAAGCTAGGGAGAGAAGAGCTTGATCAAGAAAAAGAGGACCAAGATTTAGATTCCTCTCCTGATGATGACACTGAGATTGAGTCCATCAAAGTTCCATTCCCTGCAAAGGATGTGTCTGAGAATGTGCACACATCCAGACGCACATCTACAAGGAAGAAATCTGAAAAAGGTATGTCTTCAACTCTCTCCATTACATCTACCCCTAAGCCCTTCTCCAAGAAATTCTTGACCAAAAAGGCATCTGATAGGTTTGGCCTAATTTCCTCTAAGGCTTTTATTGTGGAAATGAAAAGGGATAGGGAAACCTTTGTTAAGCTTGGTATGGATAAATTTTTTGAAGAGAGAGGTCTGTTTTTAACTGTGGATCATCCTCTCCCTTTCTACCCTAAGATGGTGTATGAATTTTATGCCAATTTGACTAAGGGATTAAATAAAAGTTACTCCTCTCCTCCTTCTGTCTATGTTAGAGGAGTGTTTGTCCCTTTTTTCCCATCTGTCATAAATGATTTGCTTGGTTTGAATGATAACTTGGATGAGTTAATTTCTATTGATGATGATGAGCTTGTGACTGCTATTACCCATGGAAAGGTGACTTCTTGGCATGTGAAGCCAAAGGATTTGGGTAGTGGATCTTTATCCTCCCTTTACTGTTTTCTCCATTCCATTCTTGTTGCCAATCTTTGCCCCTCAAATAACAAAACTTCAGTTACTAGGGTGCAAGCTCTCCTTCTTTATAGATTGGGCATTAAGAGACATATTAATTTTGATGATTTCATCTTTAGGAAGATCTGTGACTATGGAGAGCACCATCTAAAAAGTGGTCTTTACCTTATCCCTCCTTGATCTCTCAAATCCTTATTGCCAATGGAGTTAAACCTGAGAAAGGAGAAGAAAAGGTTGAAAATTTTGCTCTGTTTAAGGAATCCAAAACCCTGCTCGACCCTAAGCAAAGACATGTGGATCTCCCTTTGGGTACTGTTCCTGATCTTGGTATGCCAGATGTGGACACATCTGATGCCACATCTGAAGATAACTTTGTTGCTCAAATGAAAGATTTGGATGCTGCAATTATAGATGCTGAATCTCAAGCTCAAGCCTCCATTTCCCATGCCAATAATCTCAAGGCCCTCAGGGATAATCTCCTTCGATGGCATGCTAAACTTTCTAGTCAAAAAGGGGGAGAATCAAGCTCTGGAAATGGCAAATGGGATGTCTTTGCTGTTCTTCTTCTTCGCTAAAGTCATGTCGGTTTTAAATGGAGACATTTTGAACTTTAATTTAGGGGGAAAAATTTTTTTTTGGTTGTTTTAATGATGATTTGATGGTAACAAAAACAATTTTAATTTCTGCTTTAGTTTTAGTTTTTTTCTAAAACAATGGGTTGTAATAGTTTTAATTAGGAGGTTGCTGAATTGTTGCTTTAATTTTTTAATAGACTGTTGTTTTCTGCTCTAACTCTGTTCTTGCAGTTTTTATGTGTGGATGTGTTTACACATCTGGACACACATCCATTCAGGGAGATTTATGTTTTTCTATATTCTGTGGTCATAAAAATGTGATTGTTATAAATCTTTGATTTTGACCAGAAAGTCCAAAATAGGGGGAGATTGAAACCGTAAGTTTTTGGGAACATATTTATGTTTCCTTATTTAAAAATACTTCTATTATGGTAAGAAGATTTTGGGACTTTCATGGAGATTTATAAGTATCCTACTTTGACTAGGAATTGTAAATATAGTAAATATCTTTTATTTATATACATAGTTTTATATTAGGACTAACCCACTAATATTTGATTTCCTTGTGAGTGTGTTTTATGTTTTCATATAGGAAAAGAGATCTCACAATGGAAGATGTCAATTCATGAAGATCTTCTCCATGGTGCACTATAAATACAAGGCATTCAGCACTTGAGAAGCTACGGAATTTTAGAGAGAAAATTACATACTCTTCATTGTATTCGACATTGTTAATTTTAGGTTGTGAGTGAAGGTTGTGTCTTACATCCGTAACTCACATCTAGGTTTTCATAGAGTTCTCTTGTTTTACTTCTGACTAGAATAGATCCTACTTGGGAAAGGGGAGTTGTTCTTGTCGTAGAAGGTGATTAGAACTCGTTTGGTATTTTCATATTTTAGTTTTTCACTTATTTGTTTTTGTAAAAAACAAAAGTTTTTATAGTGAAAAGTTTTTGGGCGTAAGCCTAGTTTGCTGATCACATTGATCAGTAAGCGTAAATAATTCTTGAGTTATTGCATTTAATTTGTTTTTAATTACTTTATTTCGCTGCATTATCTGTAGTTGTGTGGACAGTTGTGAGACACATCTGTACTCACATCCGTTGCCTGTTGTGTGATTAAGTTTCCTAGCTACACGAAACTTTCAGCGGGTGCCGGCCTAATGCCAACTTGGTTATGTATGGGTTTCATATGTGCAAAACCATGTGCGCGGAAGGACACTGACCACGTATTTTGTTTGTGAAAATTAATGAACACATTTAGGTGGTTTCATTGTATCAAGTTTTTAAGTGACGAAGGGAGTATATACTCCCTCCGCAGGGCCGGCCCTGTGATATTCGGGGCCCTAGGCCGGTAACTTGGATGTGGCCTTCACTGTTCTGATAGCAATAATTAAGTCTTAAGAAAATTCACATACCTTAGATGATGTTGCCACAGTAATAAGTTTCCCAGACCCATCTTCATCATCTGCAATAACACATTTGCCAACTCCTACCCCTGCAACTGGAAAAGTTTGCACAACTATGTATTTATATATAAAGTTCACCTTGTACTCTTTCATCAACAACTTAAGTCGTGGGGGACTAGATGTATCTGGCAAAGAAAATATCAAATTTCAAATATGTTTGCACAACTAAGTATTTATAGATATATAATTAACAAGCAAACATATTAATACTCAATTTTTTGACAAAATATATTTAACAAAATCATGGGCATAACATACGACATATTACAAATTAAGTATTACATAAACGTCACTCTTCTGGCACATTTTGACGCAAAATCAGTAATCAAAGTAGAATAATCAACTTTTTCAACTATGTTATTCTCAATAGATATCATAGCTAACCCATTCAAACGTTCTTGAGACATTGTGCTTCGAAGATAGTTATTTATCAACTTCAACTTCGATAAACTTCTTTCCCCTGATGCACAAAATAACTAAAAAAACCAATAAATAATTATAACCCAATTATTTTGTTCTTGTTAAATTGTGGGTGAAATCCATTTTTAGCTTTTAACAGACCATCTGCTTAACACCCATATGATTTCATTAAACTAAATATTACTTTTCATCCCAAAATGATTGATGCCCAGACAATTTTTAAATTTTCTAAAAAAAAAAAAACAATTTTCATCTTTACTTTTGAATTAAGAATAATTTTATTTTATTTTTAATTCAATTTAGAACAAAGGGGGTAACAATCAAACATAACTCACATAGAGCCTTCTTCAATTAAATGATTTCAATTTAGAACGAAGGGGGTAACAATCAAATGTCCTAATTTTGGATAAAATAAATTTAATTTAATCCTAAATCAAAAGCCCTAACCCTAATCTAGTATAAAATAAATTATTTAACCCTAAATCAAAATTCCTAATTTGTTAGGAATTTAGAAATTTGGAGGATTTGAGATGAGAGAGAGGAAAAGTCGATGAAGGGAGAGAATCGAAATACCTTGTCCAAAATGGTGCGGCGGACGGCGGTGGCGATCACAATTTCGTGACCGTGACGACCGTCTCTTCTCTTTCTGGTCTCTTCTTCCGTTCTTCGTGAAATTGAGATTTCTTTCTATGCGTGTTGTGTGGATTGACCAAACTATAACTATTGACTTTTAAATTTAATTTTCAATGAGGCCCCTCACTTCTTAGTATATTACCACTAAGTCCCTAAATTTTGGGGCCCCTAAAAATTGCAAAATTTTGGGGGCCTAAGGCCTAGGCCTCACCTGCCTAAGGCAAGAGCCGGCCCTGTCCCTCCATCCCATTAATAACTTCACTTTTTACTCAAAATGGCGTCTCGTTAGAAGCTTCACCTTTCCTTTTTTGGCAAATAATCTTTACTATTTCCTCCACTCATTCTCTCTCCTATTTCACTATTACACTCACAACACTTTTCAAATTTATTATTTCCTCATTCTCTCTCCTATTTTACTATTACACTCACAACATTTTCACCACCCTTAATTTGAGTGCCGGGGCCAAAATGATGAACTAATTATTGGGACGGAGGGAGTATATAGTAAGAAAAGTCTTCAAATGGTGAACCTCTATTTTATAGACAAAGTCATGAGGCCTATCTTAGTGTTACATGTTTGTACAAGACAAGAAAAGTAATTTGCTTGCTGGCAATGTTGGCTTGATTAATGCAATTAATTTGCATTGGTCTAAGTTCAATGAATACTGATATTGCAAATTTCTTATTGCGTGCCAAATATAAACTCCGAAACAATTTGACCAAAATAAAAAGATAGAAAAAAATAGATACATAAAAAATATTACTCTGAAGCTCTACAATTTGTTTGAACAAAAGGACTGTCAAACCAACGCCGTTGTGTTTTTATTTCTTAAAATATTTCCTGGAATTGAAGGGCGAAAAGACGTAATCTGAAATGTGATAATTAAACTATCAAAATTTGTAGCATTTACAAGATTGATCAGCAAATATATATCAGAAACCACAAACAATTGGAGTGAGATGGATGGAGTGAGATAACAAACACCTATTCCCTAAACAAACTATCAAAGCTTTTTGTATTTCTTCTGATGTACCACGCTTCATTAACGAGATTGCATAGTCCATAAGCACGGATTCGCATGGCAATGTGATTGGTCCATTACCGGGTAGTCCAAACTCTTCTTCCGACATTACAAGAAGCTCTCTAACTATGTAGTTGTTTAGATATGCTATGGGGAGAACATATCTCTTTTTATCAGATGCGTAGACAACAAAATGGCCTTCATCCGCTGTCCTTGGAGCTGAAATTCGCCTTCTCTTGATGGCTGCAATTTGCTGCCATTTTTTTGCTAGCTTGATAAGATTCTTGGAATTGATCATTATGTTATTTGGATTATGAATAAAGAAGCTAGGAATGGGAATATATTTCTCTTGGAATGCTCAAATGTTGTATTTTGATGTAGAGTTGAATACAAGGGAGGCTGTTTATATAGTTGCAAGGCCTTGAATTAATTAGTAGATATTTATGGGGAGCAAATCCATGTGGTATAAACAGTCATGTTTGCTTGACTTTGTCCTTGCAATTTGTACATGATATTTTGCTGAAAGGACAAATCATGTGCGGGATAGGACACAATTGAAACCTTTGAATCATGTGTTGTTGTTGTTGTGAATGATTCAGTGCATTGAAGTGGTGGGGATTAAGACCAAGGCAGCAGTTGAGCAGGCACAACTTACAGTTTGCTCCCGGTGTATTCAGGACATAATGGTTCCTGTCGTCGTTTAACAATGAAAACGCAGTCAAGTTCAGAGCATGGAATTGATGTTACGTGGCCCTCGCTCTACGCGATGAAATATACAGCAACAACAGTTTCCTACTAAAAATATTCGGCCATTCATGGCTTAAATTAGCTACTTGAAAGGGCATTTTCTCTGCAATAGATTTATTTTCTGATTTAGTTCTCTACCAAGTAAAGATCTCTAATTTCAGTCTGTGGATGATGAAAACAGGACAGTTATTGTAAGGAATATTGTAACTAACCGGAGCTTCTTTTAAAACGTGCGGTGACATTTTCGTAATTAACTGACACATCTTTTAAATATCCGTTGACATTTTTGTAAATAATCGGAACTTGTTGACACACCCTGTCACTCTTTACATTACAACCAACACTGTTTAACACTAAAACTGACATTTTTTTTACCTTATCACTAACACTCTTTGACACTACTACTGACACTCTTAAAACTCATGTGATGGTTGTCTTAAACACATCTGCCGGCAATACTTAACACACAAGCTAGTAGTCTTAAACATACGACTTACAACTAGCCCTCTTTTAACACTATTAATGACACTCGTTAACAAGTGCACTGGAATTAGCACTCAAATAGAACACACCGGCATTCAATTACACATACACTAGCACTCAATATAAAATGCAATGACTCTCAATTACACATGCACTGGCACGTATAAAAATTTAGAAACTTAGCAATTAGAAACAAAAAAGATTGAGCGTTTCACATGAACGCTGAGAAAAACAAAAAAGAGAGAGGGGAAGAAGACGGGGTTGAAGAATTTCCGTCTTTCCAAACCTACTCGCGTGTTTTATTACCGTTTTTCTGATGTCTTAGGAAAACTAGTTTTTCCTGAGACCAATTCTTTGCTGAAATATCCTCCACTTTGCAGTTACAATATCATCTCTGTGTTAAAAGTTTCAAATAGTATAGTATAGTAGCTTGTAAAGAATGAGGGAAACATATGATATCTCAAGAATGTAAAATGTATTAGTTAAACTATCAAAATTGGTAACATTTTCAAGACTGATCAGCTAATATCAATCAAAAACCACAAACAATGAATTGTGTTTCAATTCCCTGCTGATGGAGGGACTGAGATAACAAACATCTATTCGCTACAGACATAACCAAAGCTTTTTGTATATCCTCCGTTGTACCACGCTTCATTAACGAGATTGCATAGTCCATAGACAAGGCTTCACATGGCAATGTGATTGGTCCATTACCAGGTAGTCCGAACTCTTCTTCTTACTAGAAGCTCTCTAACGATGTAGTTGTTTAGATATGCTATGGGGAGAACATATCTCTTTCTATCAGATGTGTAGACAACAAAATGGCCTTCATCTGCTGTCCTTGGAGCTGAAACTCGCTTTCTCTTGATGGCGGCAATTCGCTGCCATTTTTTTGCTAGCTTGATAAGCTTCTTGGAATTGATCATGGTGTTATTTAGATTATGAATAAAGAGGAATCAGAATATATTTCTTTTAGAACACTCAAATGTTGTATTTTGATGTAGAGTTGTGGTGTGAACATAGTCATGTTTTCTTCTACAATCATGTATGTGGTTGTTGTCAACCATTAAAGGGTCCTAATTTTTTCGGATAATCTTGATATATTGCTAGTCATGACAGCCACAACAACAAATTTATGATCATAAATCTACGACAATCGAGAACCCAAAAAAGGCATGACGGACCCATATATTTCCTTTAAAACGTTAGTCGTCTTAAGGTTATATACAAAACAAGGTTGATGTTGGTAGTTATGAAAGTTTGACTTGATCAAGAGTTATTTTAGTAAGTATATGTAATCGCATGGTGTTCATAAACCAGCAAAACAGAACTCTTGGTGTTGGTTAAGAATGAGGATAATAAACATCATACTTGATAAATTTGTCGATTTTATAATCTGTTGTACTTGTAAATTACTCCCTCCATCCCACTTTAAACTTCACATTTTACTCAAAAAGATGTCCCATTACAAGCTTTATCTTTCCTGAAATGGCAAAAATTATGTGCCCCATAGTTGTCAATTCCACTCACAAAAATGGTGAAGCTTAAACCAGGAAGGAGGGAGTATTAAAATACTCCCTCCGTCCCAAACCTTGGTGCCTAGTTTGACTTTTTACGTAAATTAAGGAGAGAGTATTATATTGAAAGTGTTGTGAGTGTGAAAATAAAATAGGAGAGAGAATGAGTGGAGGGAATATTAAATTATAATGGTGTTGTGAGTATTAAAATAATGTAGGATAGAGAATGAGTGGAGGGAATAGTAAAGATTCCTTTCCATTTTAGAAAATGTGCACGTAGGTTTGGGACGCTCAAAATGGAAAGTGTGCACGTAGGTATGGGACGGAGGGAGTATATGGCTTTGTTTTATGAACATACAACTCTCTATAGCATGTATGGTTTTGTTGCATGGCCATCTCTCCCTACATGACTACTTCAAATATCTACTATAAATGGCATATTTTTTCTGCAATATAATGGTTTTCTGTGTTAATTTTCCAGCGCAAACAAATCTCTGATTGTAGCTAGCCAAGAATGAAGAAAACTTGATGTTTGTCATAAAGAATATTAATGTATCCAATTATTCGTACGTACTAGCTAAAATTTATACTATCATTTACAAAATTGATGTGTATCTAACTTAGAAACCACAAATAAGCGATTGTTGTAAATCCGTTCCTCTTTGATGGAGAGGGTACGAAAATGAACACAGAGTTGCTATGAAAATGACCAAAGCTTTTTGTACGTCTTCTCTAACTCCATTGTGTATTAATGAAATTGCATAGTCCATGAAAACTGCATCACATGGCAATGTTAACGGTCCATTACTGGGAAGTCCAAACTCTTCTTCTGACAACATCAAGAGCTCTCTGAAGATGCAACCATTAAGATATTCAATAGGAAATACAAAACGCTTCCCGTCAAGTGTATACACCACAAAATGGCCTTTATCTGCAACTGTTGTTTTGGAACCAACATTTCCGCTTGTACCTTGTAGTGAAATTCTTTTACGCCCAATGGCAGCTATTCTTTGCCACTTCCTTGCCATTTTGATGAGCTTCTTGGCACTGAGAGTCATGGTTTTTTGGTTAGTGACTGAAAGAAGGGTAAAAGGGGAAGATTATTATATTGGGTCTAATAACAATGGAATTGGTTGTGAAATTGTGTGTTGAGTTTGAAGAAGCTGAAGAGGGTTATATAGCTATGAGCTCTTTTGTGTAGCTTTCAGTATGTTGGGGCATCATGAGCACAAAGACATGTGCTTGTGGGGGCTGGCCTGAAGCCTAACGCCAATTTGGTTATGTAGGGGCATCATTTGTGCAAAACCATGTGCGCTAGTAGGTGCGCCGATATACTCTGGCCATGTATTTTTGTGTGCGAAAATTAAATCAGTCATTAGATATGTTACAAAAAATCTTCAAATGGTGAGCCTCTATTGTAAAGACAAAGTCATGAGGCCCATCTCAGTGTTGCATGTTTGGACAAGACAATAAAAGTAGTTTGCTTGCTGGCAATGTTGGCTTGATTGATGCAATATTTTGAGACAGTGCGAGTTCAATGAATTCTGATATTTCAATTTGCATATCATTACCACATAACTTAAACATGTTTGATACTTTGATGATCATTTTGTTCTCTCCGCGACAATCATAGATTCTCTCTCTTTACAGAAATCTTTCTTCTGTTGGAAATGTTCCAATTAAAAGCTCGGGGGTATTTTTTAACATTCTGTCTTAATCGCAAGTTGATCGAATTCAATTTTGTGAGATTTCTCCTACTTTCTTCTCTCTTAGACCTTGTGGGTATCCAACCTTGGGTTGATGTGTATTGTGTTGTTGATTTTCTGATTGTGTAGCCACTAGTTGAGCTAGTGAAGAAACATTGTATTCCCATCGTCATAGTGGAGATTTCATTTGGACTACGGTCCCGTGGGTTTTCCCATTTGGATTTTCCACGTAAAAAAATTGCTTGTGTTCTCTCTTGTTTTTGTTGTCATATTGCTGCTTGCTGCCATTTTGTGTTGTGTTTACATTGCTTCAACAGGTTCAAGGGGAAGGAAGAAGGGTAGTTTAGTTGCTGTGTACAGACTTTGATTTGTCTTGTGTTTGGTTTGTTGATATGTCCCAACATCTTCTTCTATTTTCTTTAACAAGATTGTACTTGATCAAATACAATCTTCGAATTTCAGCATTATGTTGGCTAAGAAACACTCCTCTCAATAATTTAGTTATCTCCAATATCCAACTGATATTATGCTAACAAACATTTTTTTTTTAGAATGAGCAAGACATTGTTTTCAATAATAAATACTTAAAATCATAATTCCATATAAAATCTCAAAAGTATGGATATTTGATGCATATTGGGACAATGAGTATGTATCTAAGATACAATGGTTAATGGTTAATACTGTTGTTAAATTACATGAATTGTTAAAATCGAAACGTGAGCAAAGAATGATTTTTCAAAATGTCGATTTACGTGTTTATATATATGGTGTTACTTGAATAATTAAATGATGAATATACACACAAGATATTTATGAAACATATCATAACAAAATTCCGTATTATTAGTTGTGAAAATGATTGGAGTATGACCAAACACACCAGATTTATATGAAAATCTATCCAAAAGTTAAGTGTGATTTTTTTTTTAATTAAAATATGAAAAGAAAAAAAAATGTGCTAATTGAAAAAAACAAAGAAGTAAAATTTAGTAATGTTAAAAAATAAAGCAAATTTTTAGTTATAATTGTAAAAAACTAAAAGACATATTGCAATGATACTCCCTGTGTGCCGCAATGATTTTCTACTTTTTGTATTAATATGAATTAATAGTGAACAATGATTTCAAGTTATTTTAATCATCATAGTTAAAATCTAAATATTATCGATAAAACACATTAGGTTAGTGTTACATCAGTTTTGCCACTGTAGTTGTTTCCTGTATTGCTACACCAATGTTGTCACTGATGTGGCTTGGCAGTCATGTAATGTTTATTGTTAAGTGTGAATCCACAATAGAATTCTAGAAAAATAGTCTCATTGTTTAATAGTTATTTTAATTAAATTTTCGAAAAAATAACTAAAAATAATAATTATCGTAATGAAATTCTATAATTTGTTATTGATACATTATACAGGTAGCTATTCAAATGAGAACCAAATTTATATGAGAATCATGAGAACTAAACTCAACCATTGGATTAAAAACACATCAATGCTCCAGATTAAAAAAAAAAAAGATAGAGGGGTGGCATTTTCGTAATTATTGTGAACTTTTAAGATATACATCATCTTTCTAACTGTCACGTCATTATTTAAAATCTCCCCAAATTTCAAAATAAAATATCTCAATAGCTATAAGTCGAAAAAAAAAATTCGAAAACACTGATTTTTTTGTCTTGACGAGACGATTCAAACTAGATCCCTGAAGATAGGATTTTGAAAAAATAATATTGAACAACGTCTAATTTTTAAAATACGCTTAACTCGTGCATTAGCCATGGCTAAGTACAATAGTAATGTATATAGTGTACACTAGCTAGTTAACTCGTGCACACTAGCCATATGGCTTATACTGGACAATACCTTGACTTGGTCTTGGCCAAGTCCTTGTGTACACTAGCTAATTAACTAGTGTACACTAGCTAGTTAAGTAATGTACACTAGCTAGTTAAGTAATGTACACTAGCTAATTAACTAGTGTACACAAGGACTTGTGTACACTAGCTAGTGTACACTAGTTAATTAGCTAGTGTACACAAGGACTTGGCCAAGACTAAGCCAAGACAATGTCCAGTATAAGCCATCTGGCTAGTGTACACGAGTTAACTAGCTAGTGTACACTATATACATAGCTAGTGTACTTAGCCATGGCTGATGAACATTGAAATTAAACTTGGGTACACTAGCTAAGTTGCTAGTGTACATTACTTAACTAGCTAGTGTACACTAGTTAATTAGCTAGTGTACACAAGGACTTGGCCAAGACCAAGCCAAGGCAATGTCCAGTATAAGCCATCTGGCTAGTGTACACGAGTTAACTAGCTAGTGTACACTAGTTAATTAGCTAGTGTACTTAGCCATGGCTGATGAACATTGAAATTAAACTTGGGTACACTAGCTAAGTTGCTAGTGTACATTACTTAACTAGCTAGTGTACACTAGTTAATTAGCTAGTAGTGTGAGGACTTGGCCAAGACCAAGTCAAGATATTGTCCAGTATAAGTCATATGGCTAGTGTGCACGAGTTAACTAGCTAGTGTACACTATATACATTACTATTGTACTTAGCCATGACTAATGCACGAGTTAAGCGTATTTTAAAAATTAGACGTTGTTCAATATTATTTTTTCAAAATCCTATCTTCAGGGATCTAGTTTGAATCGTCTCGTCAAGACAAAAAAATCAGTGTTTTCGAATTTTTTTTTCGACTTATGAATATTGAGATATTTTATTTTGAAATTTGAGGGGGATTTTAAATGATGACATGGCAGTTAGAAATATGATGTATGCGGCTGACCTTAAAAGTTCACAATAATTACGAAAATGCCACCCCGTCTATCTTTTTTTTTTAATCTGGAGTATTGATGTATTTTTTAATCCAATGACTGTTAGTGGTTCTTATGATTCTCATATAAATTTGTTTCTCATTACATTATAATTATAATAGGACCCACATTATACATATACTATCAAATTTTTAGACGCTAAATGTGGTAATTAAATTAATGTAAATTATTGATCAAATTTATTGATCAAATTTAAATCAAATTTACTATTGAAAATAGGGATCAAATTGAAACTTCATGCAAAGTTTGAGGCAATTAGCCCCTCAATGTATTGATCACTAGTAAAAGCTCGTGTTTGAGGACACGTATTTTTTTTTTTTTAATTAAGCCCGTGTTTTCGGACACGTTTTTTTTTTTTTAATTTAATTATTTTTAAGGGCAAAATGGGAAAGGAACAACTTAGTGAGGGCAAAATGGAAAATTTGACAGTTGATACTGTTCATAGTACTGTAGCAATGACAAGTTCTCATTTATACTATAGATTGGGCCGTATACTAACGGTTATGATTTCTGGTCATTAAATTTGGGCAAAGTTTGGGCTGAAGGCAAGTTCTATTAACAAGGCTGGGCCAAGCCAAGCCGAAATCATTATAAGAAAACTTAGTGGGCCTGTTTTGGGCTTGAAAATTTTCATCTTCTTGAATGTTTTCGAACATGAGTTTAAGTTCGAGGAAAAGTTACAAAATTTTGGTTACAACTACAATCAACCGCTAATAAATTAATTAATATTGAATTAATTAGTAGCGGTGTTTACAAACACAACATCCAATTACTCGCTCCCAACTGTATTTATAATTAAGATTATATATATATATATATTATATATAAAAATATACTCCCTCCGTCCCACTATACTTGACACTTCTTTTCATTTTGGGCCGTCCCACTATACTTGACACCTTTCAAAAATAACCAAGTTTTTATATTTTTATATTCACTCTACCCCACCACTCATTCTCTCTCTTCATTTTCTACCACATATTTATTCAACCAACACTACTATTTACCCCACTCATTCTCTCTCTTCATTTTTCACCACACATTTTTTTTATTTTATTTTTTTTTCTTGATTTTTAAACTCACCCCTTGGGTGTCAACTATAGTGGGACGGAGGGAGTATATATTTGTAACTTTATTTTTACATTTGTGAGAGCTTCTTTGGACTCATCATCATGTTGTCTTTGTTAGGAACTACACTATACCAACAAGTTCTATAAGCCAGATCCGACTCATACTCCAACTCCGGTCACCTCCCTAGCTAGCTTCACCCTCCGGTTATACCACCCGCGGCTCTTATAATGTGGCCGTCAAGTCCGTCAGTAAAAAAAATGGGAAGAATTAAAAGGATTAGTAAAAAAAATGGATGGATTCCAAGAAAGAGTCAAACGAACTCTTTAAGCAAACAAATCTGTACTAAGGGCTATCCTTCACAAGAGTTAGTAGTATCGACATGAGCAAGAGTATTCCTCACAAATGTTTTCCAAAACAGTCTTAGCTACAATTTTATCACGACAGAACCTCGCTCACCTTTGCTAAAGCAACGCAACACCTTTTCAATTCCATGTTCGACCGAGTGTGACCGAGTGTCTGATTTTGAAGTTTTAACTGCGAGAGAAGGATGAAATTGTGCTATCTGCCATGCATATATGCCTTTATCTCTCCCTTTCACACTTTCAATATGGTACACACCAGCACGTGGGGTCTTAGCCTGATGGTTAGGATTCATGGCTTCCAACCTGGAGGTCATGGGTTCGATTCCCCCACCAGTGGTTAGAGGGAATGGCATTGCCCTCCCTAGCATAGCTAGGCGCCTCTGTGAAGTGCATCAAGGGGGAGCGGTGAAATGTGTTGATCCCCTTCTTAAAAAAAAAAAAAAAAAAAATATATGGTACACACCATGATCCTGACTTTGGTTCATGTATAAGAGTTTTTGATTTATCTGTCTATTTTTGGTACATGCTTATTATTGAAATTATTGTTGTTGTTTTTTTTTGTTGTTGAAAACATTGTCTTATATCTAAACTATACAGGGTGAATTGGTATTATACTTGTGTTATAATAGTACGTATATTTCTATTTTTATTTTTAGGTTGTATGTATGACTGCAAGTTGTAAATTTTGGTTGAAAAAATTGTCTTATAGCTTAATTATAAGAGGTAAATTGGTCTTATACTTTAGTTATATGAGTTGTAATGTGTAAATTATCATATTATTTTCTGGCTATTATTGAAATTTTTGATTTTTTTTGTTGAAAAAAATTGTCTTATATAGCTGAATTATAAGAGGTGAATTGTTCTTATACTTCAGTTATAATATGAGATTAATGGCTATTATGAATTTTTGATTTTTTTTAAAATAATTGTCGTATAGCTGGATTATAAGAGGTGAATTGGTTTTATATTTCAATTATAAGAGTTGCACCCAAAGTGATATAACAGTTCTGTAAATAAATGATTTAAATGGTGGCATTTCTGTAAATAAGTGATTTTATCAGAGTTTAATAATGTGAAAAATGAAAAAAATGACTCTTTTAAGTCAATTATAATAGGAGGCTTTGACCAATAAGTCCCTTAGATAAATGAAAAAGATCAATAAAACCACACATTTTCAAAACATACCAATAAGTCCTTAAAATTTCGCTGAACCAAAATGCCCCTTGCCACACGCCAACGCACGCACGCCACACGCCAACACACGCCAACGCACTGCTCTCTCTCTCTCTCTTTTACGTTACTTTCTCTCTCTCTCTTTACTTTTTTCCTTCTTCTCCTTTCTTTCTCTCTCCTTTTCTCTCTCTTCCTTTTTTTTTCTCTTAAATTTTTAAAATACAATATCTCAAAATTTAAAAGTCGAAAAAATAAACCGAAATCACTGTTTTAATCACATCGCCAAGACGAACCAAACAAGTTTACTCACCATATATTTCAAAATTTATAAATAAAATAAATTTTTTTTCACTTGTAAAAATATGAGAAAATAATTTATCATTTGTTCACACATGAGTACAACTGTATAATGGTTTTCACATTTATAAACTGAGAAGTTTATTTCACAATTTTGATGAAAATAACTGTATAAATAAATGTGAAAGTGACCTCACAATCATAACTGCGAAATTGCCCTCCCAGTTGTGTAACACATCATCACCAACTGATAAATAACATGTAAACCATTTCACATTCACACATAACTGTGCACCTGACCTCACAGTTTTAGAAGTGTGAAAAACATTTCACAGTTATTCATATCTCAACCAACAACTGTGAAATAGACCTCACTATTGTGCACAAACAATCATAACTGAGAATTTGACCTCACAGTTGTACACAAACAATCAACAACTGATAAATAACGGGTAAACCAAACATTTTAAGTAGCAAATTAACTGTGAAATTGACCTCACAGTTCTCAGTTTAGAAACGTCAACAACCAAACCATTTCATATTTATAAATAACTGTGAAACTGACCTCACAAAGTGTGAAAAACATTTCACACTTATTCACATTACAACCAACAACAGTGAAATAGACCTCACAGTTGTTTTGCTACTTAGTATGTGTGGTTTCCCCGGGATTTATCTGTTATTCATGAATGTTTGTGCACAACTGAGAAAATCATTACACAGTTATTTACATCAAACCCAACAACTATGAAACTTGTTCTACAGTTGTCCTAAAGGAATGACACAAAAATAACACTCATAAATAACTGTGAAAAACATTTCACATTTATTCACATCACAACCAAAAACTGTGAAATAGACCACACTGTTGTTCTAAAAAAAAAAAAGAATGACATAAAAACAGTGAAATAGATCTCACTGTTGTTCTATAAACTGAGAATCAGATAATTGTGTATAGTACCATTAACAATAATAATAAAAAAAAAAAAGGAAATGCAGTTGGAAGGTGAGTGCCATTCAGTTATGTTTGACAGACAGAATATAGGACATCCTTGTTAGGCCAAAGCACATGGAGACTGGAGACTGAAATCAAAATTAGAAGATCTCTACATGAAATTACATTGCTCAAGTGGGCTGTTTTATTATCGTTGCAACTGATAGAAAAAGGATCTGAATATCTCTTAGACGTTGCATCATTTCAACAATTCATAGAGTTGATCCTCTCATGAAAGATTGATTGTATACAATGCGGACAACAGCTTGACTATCCCACAACAGCTACATATGCTATCAAAATACCAGGACCAATCATGTGTCAATATAAGTCCAATGGTAGCTTGTGTCACTGCTCTAAATTATGATTCTGAACTGGATCCAGATACCACCCCTAGTTTCTTACTCTCCAATAAGCAAAGTAACCTCCAGCATAGACAGTCTAGGGGTGGCCTCATCCTCATTGTTATTACAGTTGATAGGCCTAGAGCCATCAATATTGTAGGGTGAAGTCCCCTAATGGCGAAGTCTCGAGGTCGGTGATGAATAGCAACAACTTGCCTTTGTCTTGCAAATTGCTCCTGCCACCGCAACATCATTAGCGGACGACGGCCAGTTCATTTATCGAATTATGTCCTGACTAATTTTACGCGATAGAGGGAATAATGTCGAAAAAAATTGGGAAAAATATATGTAGGTACTGCTAACCTGCAGAACCAAGTAGAAGAAATCATAGCCTTGAGCTATGTATAGAACTGATATGCATTGTAGTATCAAGAGCTTGATCAACATTGATTTCTTGGGTTTCATCTTTTTCTCTCACAAAGTAACACTCACTCTTTATAAGCAATTTAACCCTTGTCACTTGTTCCATTTGGTGTTTATGACTGCATATATATATATATTGCTCTGTCATGAAATAATCTACAAGAATCAAGGATATAACTTAAAAAACCCAATTGAATACAATTTGCTAATACAAACTACAAGAAACCCAAATGAAGGAAATAACTTAAAAAAACCAAATCAAACAATTCAGCAACAACCATAGACGTAAAATTCAAGAATGGATTAACCAACAAACTACAAAAATCGCAGCATACCTCGAAATCAAGCAAACCTGATCAAATTTGAATCTTCACAACTTAACAAGCTCCTGATCCTTAATTTTCGACCATCATCAATTGCGAAGAATTAGGGAAGAATATTGGGGGAAGAATTAGGGAAGAATATTGGGGGAACACATTTCCGTCACCCCATCTCCTCCTCATCACCACCGCCATTCTCTGCCTCTGCTTCTTCTCCCCGCCCGTTCGTTGCAAAGGCAACAGCAAAATCGACCTAATTCTGATAAGAATTTGTCTTCGAATAGCAATTCAAACTCAGATATCCTCAAATCGAAGCCCAATGGCGCCTCCTCTTCATAGAATAGAGAGGCGAACGCGTTCATAGAAGAGAGAGAGAGAGGCGATTGCGTACTGCGAATAGAGAGAGAAAGAGAAATGCCAATTGCGCATAGAGAGAGAAAGAGGAGGGCAGTTTCGGGATACGAAATATTTTAAAAGGACCGAAGGGTTTATTGGCAAAATGAATTTCAACTTATGGACCCTAAGGTAGAATATGAAATGTAGTGTTTTTTTTTATAAATTCCACCCTCTAATAGGGACTTATTGGTAAAAATCCCTTATAATAGACGAATTAGTTTTATAAGTAAATTATAAAAGACGAAGTAGTGTTATAATTTAATTATAAAAGACAAAGGGTGACTGTGAATTTTTTGAGATTTCGTATTTTACATTTGATTTAAATCTGCCGTAGAGGAAGTCGCCCATAAATTGTTATGAGTATTTCACAAAATTTTAGTCACAAATTTAATGTTTATTTAGTTGGCTCAAATATTAAATAAATTAAACAGAAATAAATGATTGTGAATTAGTAAAATTTTATGAGTGAGATTTTGTGAAAAAAGCGTAGCGTTTGCGTTTTTTTTTTTTTTTTTTTTTTTTGATTACCTAGGTTCCCGGTCGCCGGATCAATCCCGACCACTGCGCACGCCTCGATCTTGGCGGAGGTAAATCGCGGGATGTCTATGCGATCGGGGTGGCGACTATACTTCTGGTCCCAAGGGAGCCCTCCTACAAGGCATTTACACTCTTACAACACCAAATGGCTGCTCCAGCTGCTCCTGCCCACACTGAGGTTGCAAGCCCAGCAGTGTTGCTTCCTTAACTGCACGGATATGCCCCTGAGGACTCCTAAGGACCCTGAAACCCAAGATAGGAATTAAACCACATAGATTTCCCTTGGGAAGAATCGAACCGGTGACCTCCCCTACGAAAGGCCACCAATATACCACTGGGCCAAGGCCCATTAGGTGCGTTTGCGTTTTTAATATGCTAAAAACTAGTTAAATAAGGCTCGTTTGTTTGCTTGCCGTAAAATGTTTTCGAAAAACGTTTTTCCCATTTTTTGTTGTTTGGTAAGCATCGGAAAATAGAGAAATTGTTTTTCGAAAAATGTTTTACGCCATTTTCGCCGTAAAATGACTTACGAATTTTTTCTAAGTAAAACATTTTTCAAAAAATAGTAACACTCTTACACACCTAACTTTTCATACACCCCCTCGTTACCCACCCCACTTACCACCACTACTAAGGATGGCAATCGGATCGGGTCGGATCAGATCAGTTCTGATCCGAATACTAGAAAGTCATATCCGAATTCGATCCGACCCTAACTTACTTGATCCGAGCCCCGATCTGATCCGAAGCTGTAACTTTTTTTTTATAATTATTTAATCAATTTAATAGAATACTAGAAAGCCATATCCGATCTGATATCCGATCCGATCCGAGACCGTCTTTCAAGAGAGAAAGAGATGGCTGCTGCGCAAGAGAGAGAGAGAGGGGGTAAACCCTAGATTTTTCCTTATATAAGGAAGACATAAATGCAAATTTAAAGAACATGAGGGGTAAAAATGAGAAACAGTAAGGTTAATGAAAGTGAATCGGATCGGATAATAAATTGAAGGAAATCGGATCGGATCTCGGATCGGATCATACCTAAACCGAATTCGATCCGAAATCCGATCGGATCATGAAAAATCCTACCAAATTCGAAAATTTCGGATCGGATCACCGTTCGAAACGGACCGGGTTCTGTTAAATTGCCATCCCTACCACCCCACCCCATTCACCACCACCCACTGCCCCCACTCACTACCACCACCCCACCCCTGCCACCCCCCCTCGGGTCAAAAAAAAAATTAAAATTTATTTTTAACAACTCTCCACCTCACTTCAGTCAGCACCACCACCCCTGCCCCCACCCCACCTCCCGTCGAGTTAAAAAAAATTATCATTTAAAATTTATTGTTAACAATTCCCCACCCACTCCACTCACCCCCAGGTCCACCACCACCCCTGCCCCCCACCCCACTCAACTCACCACCACCCCCCTGCCCCCCCCCAACTCAAATTATCTTAAATTGTGTTTTTACCAAAAATATTTTCATTAAACACATGTGAGATTGTCTATGGCTTAGTAATGTCAGGCAAAACTCACAAAGTGTTGTCAATAGTATTGATAATACTAATAACAACACAATTGACACCAATTCGAAAAAAACAACAAATCAATAGAATAAATATAATTGCAGCGGAAGAATAATAACAATACACAAGAATATAATTTTTATCAAGTTATATAAATATATAACTTGATGGGTGCCAAGAGGGCAAGACCTTTCTATATATAATATGAATCCAATACAAGGTCAAAGAAGTTCCCTTAATGATCAATGGTCATTAACTCAAGGAACATTAAATGAAGAATTCTCTCTGAATATAAACATTCAAAACCTCACGAAAATATAAAAATCTATATGAAAATTTCGAGTGTCGGACAGAGTGTTGCCAACACTGAATGGCAACACTTAAGAGCATAATTCTTTTCTTGTCCAGATTGCGTTTTCTGAATTGGGTGATCTTCAATGAAGATCCACTGCACTATTTATAGGCCACAAGTACTTGGAGCCTACTCAAAATGATCAGCAACAGCCTTGAGTTTGTTTCCTCCAAATTAGCTCACTCGCCTCATTTGTAGGAGACTAGGTCTTCTCTTGCTTGTACCTCTCAGCTCTGGATGCCTTGTACTCTGACTTGTTCTCTCCCTGAATAGCTGAATAAAATCTCTTTTTGCTTGGTCATTAATTAAACAAATAAACACATGTTTATTTGTTAATTTCCTCTTCATCTTCGTAACTAACACCTGGGCAGATTCTGTTGATCTTTTCAAGCCCATTTTAAGGAGACTAACTACTGTTATATAAACATTAATTTACGCATTAATATTTGTGAAAAATACAGTAACTATTTCAGTGTTGCCAAATCCAAATGGCAACACTTGTGGCAACACCAGTGACAACACTGGTTTGCAACACTTGGGACAACATTCATGGCAACACATGATCTTAACATTAACAACATGAATTTTTTTTTCAAAAAATATTTTTCTTATCAAACAGTCGAAACATAATTATCTCATTTTTCAAAAAACATTTTACAGAAAATTCATTTTTCGAAAAACATTTTACATTATTACAAGAAATCATTTTCCACAAATTATTTTAATCAAAACAAATGAGCCTAAGTTTCCCGGAACATAATTACAACCAAATATTTGTGGATATCCCAAAAGTGCTCTTATCCTTCTCCACTCTCACTCAAACTATAGGGGGAGAGTGAGTAACGATGGAGGGGTTGAAGCTGCCATGTTCACTCTGCACCAACAATGGCGGCCGGAGACCTCTCGACTCATTTCATATTTCACCTTCAATTTCAAGATTTCGCCCAAAATCCTACCTTCGAATTCCTACCGGTAAAAATTTCTGTTTCAAAATTACAACCTTTTCGTGTTCTTGAACTTCAAATGGAGTTTTCTTTTATTTAATTCTTAGTTTTTCTTTTCGTGGGGTGATAATTTTGGTTTGTGATTTTGCGATGCATTAGCTTTCCTTGTTCTTGCTAGTAATTAAGCTCTCATGGAGTTAAAGGGTGTATTTACAGTTTAATGGTTTATCACCAATGCTGATATGCGTTGTGTGGATGTGGATTAATTCAAGTTTTTGTTTGTTTTGTGTTTTTAAGAGCTACTTTTCCTCTTAGTATTTTTTTACTCCTCTGTCCCGAAATGATCTTCTTACTTTTTTTGTCGTTAAGACGAAGGTACTTTGATCAAGAATTTTAGGTTGTTTTAATTATCCTAATGAAAAAATTTAAAACTTGTTATCGATACAACATTATAAATACTATCTGGTAACAATTTTTAGATGTTCATAGATAATTAAATCAACCTAAATTTATTGCTCAAATTACCTTTTTTTCGTGACAAAAAAGCTGGAAGATCATTTCTGACTGTGGGAGTATGTGTATATTAGTCAATTTAATTACTCCCTACTACATCACAAAATAAGGGCACCCTTTGACTGGACATAAAGAATTAGGTAAAATCAATCACTCTGTTATGAAAAAGTTTAGTTCACTATGGATGAGTATTTATTATGAATAAAAATGTGAATTTTATAGGAGTTTTTTTTTTACCAAAAACTAGCTCAAAAAGATGCTATTTAAAAAAAAAAAACATGTAAGTTGTGATATTACAAAAAACTACTTTTCTTTTCTTTCTTTTTTTTTTTTTAATTTTTTATTTTATTTTACCTTTTCATTTAAAATAATTGATAATGATAAATGCATTTATCAGTTGTTTATAACTGATAAATTCATTTATCAGTTTTTTTAAAGAGTATTTTTTGCTTGGTTTTTTGGTTAAACAACGGATAAATGCATTTATCAGTTATTTGACAGATAAACGCAAAAAAATAAAATTTAAAAAAAGTATTTTTTTTTTGTAATATTCAAAGAGTTTTTTGTAAAATTCAAAGAGTTTTTTGTAATATCCCACTTGTGTGGTTTTTTTGTAATATCCATCTTTCAAAAGTAGTTTTTGGTAAATGCCCCAACTTTATATGCCTAAAGTCTAGGGCTTACAATAGGTTAATGAAAGTGTTCACCAAAGGATAATAATCTACTACCTGAAATGATATGTTTTGTGAGGGGGCACTTTTTGGGACATCCCAAAATTGAGTAATAGTCTCTTATTTTGAGCCCGATGGTGTTAAAATACTACGGGATTTTGGTTATTGAGGTACTAAAAGAAGATGTCGCATGCGTATGTATGCATAAGGTTATTCTCTTTTCCAAAGCTCGTTGCCAATTCCGTTGCATTTGAAGTGAGAGAACTTATTGTAAGAGAACATTATCCCACATCGGGAATAAACAAGACTTGTCTCTAACATATAAGGATCCTGGGCTACTCCCCTTAACACCAATTGGTTTTAAGGTGGAACCTCAGACTTTATCATGGTATCAGAGCTGGTCCATTACACGTGCAGGCCCAACGGCCCACGATGAACCCTCCGCGCCACCCACCATCCAGTCCACGTTGTAAGCCTTTGGCAAAGCCCGGCTACATGTGAGGGGGCGTGTAAGAGAACATTATCCCACATCGGGAATAAACAAGACTTGTCTCTAACATATAAGGATCCTGGGCTACTCCCCTTAACACCAATTGGGTTTTAAGGTGGAACCTCAGACTTTATCACTTATTTTATATTTGTCTCAATAACTGCAAACTCAATACTCATGGAGTACTGGTAGTGGTATGCCAAATGAATCGTTGAGCCTGGTCTACAAAGCTTAAGATATCTTTGATTTCCAGAAGTATTAACAAAAGGATCTCCTCAAGTTAAGTTTCCCCATTTTCTCCTTTTCTGCTTCCCCTCCAAACGTTCAAACAGAATGAAAGGAATTTTTCTTTCCTTTTCAACCTGTTTGAGTGAAAAAAATAAATGAAATCTTTTATGCTTGTTTGATTAGTCTCAAAATGTAATCCATTCGTCAAAAGTGGTATATTAACAAAACCTGGATTTTTTTTTTTTTAATAACTTGAGAAAAGTAGCAATATTAAGTCTCTTGAATCCTGATGAAGAGTGGGAATCCAACATCACTCTTCAGCAGTACCTACCATAAAAAACGAATAATTTGACTTTTGTATGCTATTAATATTCACTTTTTGCTTTTCCTTATTCATATCATGTTTCCAGTGATATTTGGATCCAATTTGCAGGTTGCACGAGTTATAAAGGTTTCTTAATACAAACTCTATCCCTAATATATCCAAGTAGCTTCCCCTTGAGACATTCCACTTTGAAGTGTGAACAAGAATCACATTTCAGCAGAAATGCGTCAGGTTTATTGGCGAGCTATTTTTAATGAGTTATGAGTGTACCTCTCATTCCATCTTTGAAAACGCTATTAAGGCCATTATATTCATTTCAGCATCAATACAACCTTTGACTGAGGAATGTGAGGAGAAGTCAAACGATCTCTCTAAGAGTGGGAATTCAATACGCCAGCGTTTTCTTGATTTTTATGCTCATCGAGGTCACAAGGTTCTTCCAAGCGCCTCTCTTGTGCCGGACGATCCAACAGTGTTGCTGACAATTGCAGGAATGCTTCAATTCAAGCCTATATTCCTCGGAAAGGTATTTATCTGCAGCTAATTGAAAAGCCTATTGGAAGACAACTTAGATTTGGAAAGTCTTGAATTATATCCTCTCGAAATTGCCTTAATATGGGTGTAAGCTATCTATAGGTGCCCAGGCAAGTGCCTTGTGCTACAACTTCACAAAGGTGCATTCGCACCAATGATATTGAGAATGTTGGACAGACAACTCGGCATCATACATTCTTTGAAATGCTGGGAAATTTCAGTTTTGGAGATTACTTCAAGAAGGAAGCAATAAAGTGGGCCTGGGAGCTTTCAACCATGGAGTAAGCTTGAACTTTTAAATTTCTTTAGACATTTGTGACTGATTAATTGTACTATTTGATCAAAGTATGATGATGTTACCTACTTACTTCCACCAGATTCTTAATGCAACTTTAAAATATGCTTGAAATTTTCTTGTCAATGAACATGCATCATCATTTCACTTAGTTTTTTACTAGCCTTAAATCATAATCTTCTTTTTTGTACTCATCCTGTTTTTCCATTTTTCAGCTTCAACTTCAAAGACTATGCTCCCTCCGTCCCACCTAAAGATTCAAAAATTTCCCAAAAGGTTGTCCCATCTAAAGGTTCAAAAATGGAAAGTTTTTATTACTTCTTTATTTGTGGGCCCCATATGTCATACTCACAACAATTATCTACTAACTATTCCCTACCCCACTTTCTCTCTCATACCTCAATTTTTATACTCACAACACTTACACTTCTTCTTAATTCTTGAACCCACTTAATTTTTTGAACCTTTACGTTGGACGGAGGGAGTATTTGTTTTGACTTTAAGCCGTGTCCATAGCCTATTGCCACCAGTTTCATGTCACAAAGAAAATAATTGTGTTTCAGTTCTTATGACTGTGAGGCCTCTATCCCGTTGTGTGTCAAATATAATGTTTACCAATTTGTTATCTTTACATGAATTTTAGGATCCCTATTCTCGTGTTGATATAATGAATGTAACTATTGCACCTATAGTTTCAGTAATAGTTTTCTGAGACATTTCTTAAGTTTGAAGTTAAATTTTGCACCATATCTTCTATGAACAAGTGCCTTTATATACTTCTGCATGATATTCTGCATGTTCGGAAGTTTGAAGGTGTAACATTGATCATAAGAAGGGAAATCATCTTGTAATGACAAAATTCCCGTCGTTGACTGTACAATTTGTAACAGCTGCTGGTTTCGCTTGTGTTGCATAGGAACAAATATCAATATTTTAAAAATGACAATGTTTTATACTGCTTTTGCTTGCTTTCAGATATGGATTGCCATCCGAAAGGTTATGGATTAGTGTTTTTGAAGATGACGATGAAGCATTTGCAATATGGCATGATGAAGTGAGCCATACAGATTATTCAAAGATGTTATTTTTATTCCTAATAAAAAAGTTAATGGATGATCACATACTCAAAGTAATAAAGAATTTGAATTCAAGTAAAATCTTCTTGAATCATTTACTGGGTATGTAGGATATTGAGTCGTTAATTTGCTTATGTTTTAGTTATAGAGGCTCAAAGAAGTTTGGTTGATTGGTCATATTCTGTTAGAAACTAAATTTCACAAAAAGTGGGGACGTGTTGAACAGTAAGCATTCTAATTGTTATGCTCTTACTTCAGATAGGAGTTCCTGTGGAGCGTATAAAGAGGATGGGTGCAGAAGATAACTTTTGGACAAGTGGAGCAACTGGTCCTTGTGGTCCGTGCTCTGAGATTTACTATGATTTTGTTCCTGAGAGAGGATACTCTGATACCGTAAGCATGTATAATTTTAGCAAGCTTTTTGTGTTTATGTTGTGTGTCTGGGGCCTTTTTTTTTTTTTTTTCCCGGATGGTGTGAGGGGGGGGGTAAGGGATATGGTTGTTTTATGTTAAGGATGTGGGCTATTTTCTACTTGCTCCGACCTTAAGTAGTGTCCATTTTCAGTGTTCAGGGAGTTGAGGAGATTGACTTTTATGTACTTTTAGTAGCACATACACGCGAATACCCTAAATGAGAACAGTGTATCATAGCAAGTGCAAATTTGGATATGTTTTTGTGAAAAATCGACACTCATTTCTGGAGGGAGGGTGTATCTTTTGAAATAATCTGGATAAACTTTGTGCAGGATCTGGGAGATGATACGAGGTTTATTGAATTCTACAATCTTGTTTTTATGCAATATAACAAGAAAGAAGATGGTTCCCTTGAACCCCTCAAGCAGCAGAATATAGACACTGGACTGGGATTAGAGCGCATGGCTCGCATCTTACAAAAGGTGCTCAAACGAGATCTCTAGATACTTTTTGTGATTTTGATAATCATATATTGTCTCCAAGTGATATATTCATGTCTTGAAACTTTCCTGCAGGTTCCTAACAATTATGAAACCGACTTAATTTTCCCCATTATAGAGAAGGCCTCGGAATTGGCAAAGGTCTCATATGCTTGTGCAGACGACCCTACAAAAACAAAACTGAAAGTAAGCTTTTACTTTACATTATAATAACCCCCTAAATTATGGGTTAAATTTGAATTTCCCTTCTCAGTTACCATTTGAAACAATGTTGCCCCTCAACTACAATATTGACAATTCCCCTTCTGTCTATATACTGCTGTTTAAGTTGATGGAAAATGGCCGATTGAAACTCGCGTGATCATCTTTAGGTATTTCTATGACCATAATGCCCTTTTTGACATTTTTGAATGTTTGTTTCATGTATGTGGCCATCTTTCGATTCGCTTATAACCATAATGCCCAAGTGAGACTTAACTGGCCATCTTTAGGTTCTTTATGACCATAAATGCCATTTTGGTATCACCTTTGTTAGACTCACGTGAGTCTCACTTTGACAAGCTCCATCAGCTCAAACAATTCCTTGATAGAATGTTTGAGTAAAGACAATATTATAGCTGGGGGGAATATTGCTTGAATTAGTAGTTGAGCGGAGGCAATTTGAACTGAACCCATATTTTTGGGGGTTATATATAACTTACTGTTTCTTTAGTGGCTGTTTAGGCTTTAAAGTTACCTTCCAAAACTAAATGAAATTTTGTGTTGAATTAATGAAATGTGTTTGTTTCAGATTATTGGCGATCATATGCGTGCCATTGTTTATCTCATATCGGATGGTGTTTTCCCATCAAATATTGGTAGAGGCTACATAGTTAGGAGGCTCGTCAGGAGGGCTGTTCGGACAGGCAGGTTACTGGGTATAAAAGGGGACGGAAGGGGAAATTTGGAAGGGGCATTTTTGCCAATACTTGCTAAAACAGTAATAGATTTAAGTAGTCAAATAGATTCAGATGTAATCTCTAGAGCTCCTAGAATATTCGAGGAGTTGAAGAGGGAAGAATTGCGTTTTGTACTCACACTCGAAAGAGGAGAAAAGCTTCTTGAAGAAATGTTGTCAGATGCATTAATAGCTTCTCAGTCAAGTGGGAATTTACCGTGTTTGTCAGGGAAGGATGCTTTCCTTTTATATGATACATTTGGGTTTCCAGTTGAGATAACTGCAGAAGTGGCTGACGAATGTGGGGTTAGTATAGATATGGATGGTTTTGATGTCGAAATGGAAGAACCAAAGACGTCAATCACAGGCAGCACACAGTACTGTGAAACTTACTGTCGAAAACAGTTCGGAGCTAACAAAAAGTATTCCTGACACGGAGTTTCTTGGTTACGATACCCTTTTTGCTAAGGCCATTATCGAGGGTCTTTTGGTGAAGGGGAGCCCGGTGGTAGAGGTTTCTGAAGGGAGTGAAGTGGAAGTCTTGCTGAATAGGACGCCATTTTATGCTGAATCGGGTGGTCAAATAGGAGATAACGGGTACATATATATTAACAAAGGTGGGACCCAAAAAAGTGCTGTTGTAGAGATTAAGGATGTCCAAAAATCTATGGCAACATATTTGTTCATAAGGGTACAATTAGGGAAGGAAGTATAGAAGTTGGGGGAGAGGTCGAAGCTGAAGTTGATGCAAAACTAAGGCAAAGGGCGAAGGTACATCACACGTCTACTCATTTGCTGCAAGCAGCACTTAAGAAAGTGATTGGTCAAGAGACGTCGCAAGCTGGTTCGCTTGTGGCATTTGAGCGGCTTAGATTTGATTTCAACTTCCACCGACCACTTTTGAAAGACGAGCTAATGGAAATCGAAGGGCTGATAAATAGTTGGATTGGGGATGCTACGATTTTGCAAACTAAAGTTATGCAGCTGGCTGATGCAAAAAGTGCAGGGGCTATTGCGATGTTTGGGGAAAAATATGGGGAACAGGTTCTGCTTTTAACCACTATCCTTACATAAATCTTTATACTTAAAGGGAGTTAGTAATTTTTGTCTGCTGTTTTAATTTTGGCTATTTGGAGTACAACGTTGTCATTTGTATCGAAGGGCTGATAAATCCAAAGGTAGACACTTTGATACGAAATAATAGCTTTGAACCTAAAATTGAAATTCAGGGCTCTCTCTTAACGATTGCTCAAAATATTGACTGACCCCAAATATGGAATTACCCTTATTTTTTCCTTCATGCTTTTAGGTGCGTGTTGTCGAAGTCCCTGGTGTATCCATGGAGTTATGCGGTGGGACCCATGTCAGCAATACCTGTGAAATACGAGGCTTCAGAATAATCTCAGAACAGGGGATTGCGTCTGGAGTCAGGCGCATTGAGGCGGTTGCTGGTGATGCTTTTATAGAATACATCATTCCTAGAGATAACTATATGACACAGCTGTGCTCCGCTCTCAAGGTAATCTTTTTCAGAGACTTCTCGTTCTGAACTTTGAGATAAGAGAAAAAAACTGAAATTATGTTGCTTAATAAATAAAGTAAAAAAAATAATAATAAAAGAAGCTGGAATTATGTTCTCGTTTATACGTAACACTGTGAATGTTTGCAGGTTAAAGCTGAAGAGATAACATCCAGAGTTGAAGGCCTTTTAGAAGAAAAACGGAAGGCTGAAAAACAAGTTTCAGATGCGCGTGAAGAAACAGCAAAACTCAAAGCATCCGCCATTGCAAGCAATGCATTCACCGTAGGAACTTCTAAAGAGATAAAGTAAGCAACTATTTTGACTGTCTGCATGCTTACAAATCTCATATCCTTCTCAAATACTCCTCCTGTCACAAAAAGAATGTCTCATTTGACAAGTCAAACTTTATATAGCAGATGCTTTACACACTTGTACTTTCTTTGAATGGGGCAGTCTTTTTGGGACGGAGGGAGTATTATATAACAGAGATCTCTTATTTTGATGGCTAAGAAGGTAAATATTTGCTTGTTTAGGGTTCTAGTAGAATGCATGGATGGGACGGATGGTGCTTCTCTCAAAAAAGCTGCTGAATCTCTTGTGGAAGCTCTACAAGATCCAGCGGCTGTCATTTTAGGCTCATCTCCTGGCAAAGATAAGGTAACTTTAGTAGCTGCATTCAGTCCTGGAGTTGTTAGTTTGGGTTTACAAGCGGGCAAATTTATTGGGCCTATAGCTAAGTTGTGTGGTGGAGGAGGCGGTGGGAAGCCTAATTTTGCTCAGGCAGGAGGAACAAAACCAGATAATTTGCAGGGCGCTCTTGAAAAGGCACGAGAACAGCTTGTTTCTATTCTAACCGAAAAGACAAGCTGAGACATCATGCAAGAAAGACAACTCTCCCGTAAGTTTCAACAGATCTTCTATTGTACATTATGTATAAATGCATGTTGAGCGGACTTACCACTCCGTTGACTGTTGACTTCTTGTCAGTAAACATATGTAGGGTAGATATTCTTTTTCATCGTGATAACAAAAGAAATGTGCAGATTACTCGTATATGCCCTTAGATTGAAGGGTTCTGTGATAACAATTTGATACTATACAAACCAGGTTATGTTTATTCATGCTGGTGTATAAAAGAAATTCCGAAACGGAGTATTTTTCACTGAATAGATTGAGATGGCGATTCGATTCAGTTCAATATATTTTTTATGGCTCTTTTAATATTATTACGAATGAACTTTGAGCAATTATTTTAGATTAGATTTAATTATTTTAATGAAAATGTAACGGAGTGAGTATTTCTTAAAACTAACCACAACTAGACTTGTATCTGCATAATGAAACTTCTCTCTTGTAGATGCAAATTCCCATGTTTCTCATAGTTTTTTGCATTGCATGATAGCAGGGGCGGATCCAGGAATTCCCGGAGGGGGGGGGGGAAGATTATACGGGGTTCGGGCGGCGCCCTGCAAAGAATTCGGGTCGGACAAGTAAAAAATGGGTCGGATCCATGAAAAACAAATAAATAAGGAAAAATGTCATAATATTTCATACACAAAATCATGTTCAAATTAGTTCAACAGAACGGGAAATAACCGAAAAAAAAAAACTTACAATTTAAATAGCACTAGTGGCACTAGTGGTTTTCGGCAAAAGATTTTTACGAGTAGTCATATCTTGAAAACGCTTCAAGATTCGTTCATTAGAAATATCTATGAACAGAGCTTTCTCAATGTACACCAACAAACAATCGTTCAAATATTTATCTCCCATCCTATTTCGCAGCTCTGACTTGCAATATTTCATCCCAGAAAATACTCTCTCAACAAATTACGGCCGGCTACAGGTAAGAGCAAGACCAATTCAATCAAGCGATAGACTAATGGAAACATTTTCTCTTTTATAGTTTCAACCATCTTCTTTGATAGACTGCTCAAGTCTTCAATATCGGAGAATCGTTCATCAAGTCTTACAGAAAGAAGAAAATTTTCAAGTTCATCACGAATTATTAGAAGATCCATCTCTGAGAAGTCTACTTGATATAGTTTGGCAAGACGGATAAGTTTCTCGACATTGAAGCTAGAAAAATTATTTCTCGGATTGAGGCATGCCATATACTTAAGCAATTCTGTACTAGACTCGGAAAAACGATCCCCCATCTCTTGTATAATAGAGTCCACAACCTAATTGACGTAAAACAAGAATAATTTTAGATAACGTGTTAATTATACTAAAGTTAATTGAAAAAAAATGTGTGATAGTTAAGTTACCTCATAAAAGATTTCAATACGATAATGA
This sequence comes from Adenophora triphylla var. japonica, assembly GCA_022495995.1. Classification (NCBI taxonomy): domain Eukaryota; kingdom Viridiplantae; phylum Streptophyta; class Magnoliopsida; order Asterales; family Campanulaceae; genus Adenophora; species Adenophora triphylla. Next base: position 681,085 of record JAFEMH010000489.1, read on the forward strand.
TGGTAGTTAGTGATATTCGTCCCATCTCTTTTGACGCGAATCCGTCTTGGGACAATGTCATCCATCTTAACAACATCAATTTCATTAGCCTCACAAAAAGAATTCACTACTTGGCATAAAGTATCCCATCCGGATTCTCGAAATGTTTGCAATCTTTCTTTCACAATCTCTACCCCATTAAGTGCGTTGAGAATATCTTGATCTTTTGCTTGCAAGGCTAAAGACAATGGGTGAATGAAGCCTAATAAACGTTTCATCAACATCATAATAAACACAAACTCATAACTTTCCATCCTTTGTATCAAATCCGAAATTAGCCCACGTGTTGTTGCATCAACTCCATCATTAAATATATTTTCAAGAACTTTAATCACCGATGGCCACATAGCTTCAAGACGAAGTATAGTAATATAATGAGATCCCCATCGAGTGTCACCTGGTCTATGCAAAGAAGTACTTGACCTTGGTTTGGTAAACACAACAAGCATTTGTGGATGAGATTAGGAGACTTGGCTATCATGATGATAGCCAAGTCTCCTGTTTAAATGTGTACCATGTGCAATAACTAATAAAATAATCTATTACTATATAATGACGAAAGTTATTAAAGCATTTTTCCCTTCAAAACTCTCACCTATACAAAATTGGGAATAGGTACATTCTTGAACAAATATTGGGGGAAACTTTCTGTTTATTTCTCACCTCTCTTACTCTTGAGAGTAAACTAAATATATAGAAGTTACAAAGCGGAGATAACAAGAAAAGAGATAAGAAGGCTTGGAACCGAGTGGCCCCACTTCAGAAATAATATCCAACGTATATTTGCGTTGACAAATAATCAAACCCTCCTGGACACGAGCAACTTCTATACCCAAGAAATACTTCAAAATGCCGAGATCTTTCGTATGAAAACAGTCACCAAGGTAGGTTTTGAATGAGTTTATAGTGGTCGTATCATTACCACCAATGATCAAGTCATTAACATAAACAAGAACACATAAAATAGTGTCACCCCGCTAGTAAGTAAAAAGAGAATGATCTGAACCGGACTGAAGGAAACCATAATGTTTCAAAGCATTCGCAAGTTTGGAGAACCAACACCCGGAAGCTTGTCGCATTCCGTATAGAGACTTCCGAAGCTTGCACGCCCTTTTGAAGCACTAAAACTCGGGGGCAATTTCATATATACCTCTCTCTCGAAAGCAGTTATATAAATGAAATAGAAAAGTTGTTGATATATAAAATTCTTATTTTTTGTCATATTCTTATATCGTATTTTAATCCTACATTTTTATATTTTATTTTTATGTGTTACAACTTATTCTTTTCTAAAAAACTTACAATTAATAATTTTTTATTTATTTGGATATGATGATTATGTATTTTTTAAAAAAAATATTTAGTCTCAATTAAAATAATAAATTCATCTTTTTTCCTTATATACTTTCTTATAATCTCAAAAATATTAAATTTATTATTAAAAAATTAATTTATTTATTTTCATCAATTTTTAGTTAAATAATACTAATATTTTTGAATTAGTTATTAATTTTTGGCCCAAACTAATTGTTATTTTTTTTTGCTCTTTCACGAGTTTAAAAAAAGGTATATTTTAATTTTCAAGTATCATAGTTTATTCCGTTTTAAAGAAAATATAACTATTATTATTATTATTATTATTTGTACAAAACTACAATACTTTTTGTATAGAAAGTGAATATTTAAGACATAATATTATAGTAAGTAGACATTGATTTTAAAAATGGATGAAGCATTATGAAATAAATATATTAATGCATGTTTGTAGGTCTAAAAAGGTGGGATATTGGGCTTTAATTGTTGGTATTCGTTTTTTTTTTCTTTTTTGAAAAGAGAGTTGTACTACTTAATGAAAGTTTCTTTTTTTTCTTTTTTGAAAAGAGAGTTGTACTACTTAATGAAAGTTTCTGTTGACTATATCATACGTAATTACAATCAACAAAGGTAATGTTTAATCACTCGGTACTGTTGTCTGTTTCTAAAAAAAAACTATGTTCATTTGTGGTCATTTATATGTTGATTTGTCTGGGATAACCAACCATACTCGGTTGATGATTTTAATATGCGACGACGAGGGTGAATGGAACCATAATTATTGTGTGCGTGTGAATTTTTAAAAATTTATATTTTCTATTATTATTAATGTCAGTATATATATTTTTGTTGAATAAACTTTATTTTAAAAAAAATAATTTTCTAAATTAACCTTTATATTTATAATAATTCTTATAGTTTAGTTCGTATTATTTATCAAAATTTAGTGTTATACTAGTTTGAGTTGGTCTTATAAAAAACTAGTTTTTTTTTAAGATAAGGAAAAACGTGTTTTCAAAACAAACGGTGGCATTTTTGTAATTACACAAATTCGTGTCATCCCAAGCTCCGATCATCTTCTCTGGCCATCCCAAGCTTCGATCGTTCTCCGGCGTTCACTCAGTTTGAGTATTTAGTAACCTACAATTCGTGCCCTAGTTCCGCCATTAATGTCCATTGTCAACTCTGCTTCGTTACATAATTGATTGGTACTTTATTGATTGGTACATAATTAATTGGAGATAACTGTGTGATTTGATTCCATAGCTCTTCGTTTTTTCGTTGGATAAACAGAATGTCCTTTAATGGTGTGGAAAAAGGGTTTAATTTGCTGAAGTTTGGGTCAATTCAACGAAGCAGTGCATGTGTAACAAAGTGCCAGTGCCAGTGTAAAAAGTGGCACAAAGGTGTTAGTGTAATAAAGTGCCAGTGTCGGTGTATCAAAGTCTTGGTGTTAGTGTAAAACAAGTGCCTGTTAGTTTATGAAAGTGTCGGTGTTAGTGTAACAAAGTGCCAGTGTTAGTGTAACCAAGTGCCAGGTGTTAGTTTATAAAGTCACTTAATATACATGCACTAGCACTTTTTTACACCGGCATTCAAAAATACGTGGACCGGCATTTGAAAACACATTTACCGGCACTCAAAAATGCATATACCGGCACTCAAAAACACTCGATAATTATTTTTGCCGATATTAAAAAACATGAACTGGCATTCAAAAAACATGGCTGCATTCAAAAAAACATGAACCGGCATTCAAAATACATTGACACTCGCTTACACACTTACCGGCACTCTATTATACACTAACGCGCACTCAATTATACACCAACGGACACTTGATTATACACTAACGGGCACTTGATTATACACTAACGGGCACTCAATTATACACCAACGGGCACTTGATTATACACTAACGGGCACTCTATTATACACTAACGGGCACTTGATTAATCACCAATTGGCACTTGATTAATCGTTATAAAACAACAGGTGCTTCATCATATCCAAATCCTCACCATTTTCCCCATTCGAAATCCCCAATCAAACTTCGCAATAAATTCGCAAGCGCCGACCCAATCGTCACCGCCGCAAACGCAATCCTGTGACACCCCTCCGTCCCGATCCGAACGGTATCAATTCAAAATCAAATCCTTTGTAATGGTAATGGAGTGTGTAAACGGAAGGTTTTTTTGATTACGGCTCTCAAATAGTTCATCTTCTCCAAGTCATCGTCGGTTATGTGTTGCGCCACTGCTGGTTGGTTTTGGGATCGGAGAGGGGATTGGTGTTGCCGGAGAAGGAGAAGACGATGAGGGCGATTGCAATTGGGGTTGCCGGAGACGAAGAAGACGCGATCTTCCCCTTTGCGTATAGAGAGAGAGGAGAGAGAGAGAGAGATTACGTAACTGTGTGTTGTTATTAGGAAGACGGTAAAACACGTTTTTTGTTAAGTTAACAAAAAACGCGTTTTTTATAAGTTTTTGGCTACTAGTTTTTAACTAAAGAAAATATTCTCATCGTAAAAGTAGTCAAAGGTAAAAATCAAATAAAGTTACCATCTTTGGTAAAATCACGTTATTGATTAACGAATTTTTGTGGGAATATAATGTGGGCCCGACCCTTCCTTAAATACGAGCTCTCGTAACATGATCACTCTAATGTCATTTTAAGTTAATTCAATTAATAATTAATGTGTCAATCTCTTAATTCTTGTAATCAACTAAATTTTTTTAATTCATTTTCAATTCAATTCAAGGTTGATTGGACTTTGGATGGAGGTAATATAAATAATTCTTGGGGGCTCAAAATATAATTACAAAAAATTGAATTGTCATAATTTTATTGATAATTTTAAATAGATCGTAACGGATCCACATTTAGTAGGGGTGTAAATGGTTCGGTTTAGCTCGGTTTGAACAAATTTAGGAGCCAAACCGCTAGTATCGGTTTGGAAAAATTCCAAACCGAGCTGAGCTAAAAAAAAAATCGAACCGAGCTGAGCTAAATCGGTTTAGCTCGGTTTAGCTCGGTTTGAACCGCGGTTTGAATACTAAATATATGCATGCATTTTATTGTTTGTTCCTGTAGTAATTAGACTGTTTAGCAGTTTGGATGATGGTGGTTGGATCACTAATTAAATAAGAGGAGCATGGATGCCTTCGTCAAGCCTTCGACTATAGAAAGCAAAAAATTAAAGACGAAAATTAGGATCAAAAATCAAAACTAGCAAAGTACTGACATCTGACAACTTGTCAAGCATACAAGCCTCAATAAAATAAAAAAAAAATAAGAACAAAAATCTGGGTAGGTTTATGCCTCCATTAGGAGTATGTGCCACAAAAGACTGATTGGTAATGATCTAAACTAGCAAAGTACCGAAGAAAACACATAAACCACTAAATGTAAGTTTCGGGTAAAGATACAATTTTAGCACAAAAAAGGGTAGTATCGTCTAAGTTAGGTGTATACAACATACCTCTACTTTTGTTCTCGACGGTGAGAAGGCGGCGACGGTGAGAGGCGGCGACGGTGATTGAGGGGGCGACGGTGAGATCTACTTTAGAGAGAGAAGGGGAAGAGAGAGAAGGCGACGATGAGCGGCGGCGACGGTGAGAGGCGACGACGGTGAGATCTACTTTAGAGAGAGAAGGGGAAGAGAGAGAAGGAAAAGAGATATAATGAAAGTTCTCCAAGAGGCAGAGGTAATGTATTAAAGATTTTAGGGTTTTGAAATAAATTAAAGGTAGGGATTAATTTGATTTGGAAAGAATGGTTAGGATTATGGTTTATGGTGGTTTGGTTTGACTTCATAGCTCGATTTCGTAGCTCGGTCTCGTAGCTCGGTCTCGTAGCTCGGTTTCGTAGCTCGGTCTCGTAGCTCGGTTTGAAAGCTAAACGGTTTAGCTCGGCTCGGTTCAGCTCGGCTCGGCACCCTCAAACCGCAAGCTAAACCGAACCGCTCGATTTGGCATTTTTTCAAACCGAGCTAAACCACTCAAATAAAAAAACCGAGCTAAACCCCACGGTTTAGCTCGGCTCGGTCTCAAACCGCGGTTTGAGCTAAACCGCTTACACCCCTAACATTTAGGCTCCGTTTGTTTAGCGTAAAACATTTTTCGGAAAATGATTTCCGGCAAAATGTTTTCCGGAAAAAGAAAATGTTTTCCGGAAAATAAGATAAAAATGAAGTTTTTTCCATTTACTGGTGCGAAACAAATACCGAAAATGAGAAAAATGTTTTTCGAAAAATATTTTCCCCCAAACAAACGGAACCTTAATACAACTAATTAAAAATCATCACCTTTTATTTTTAAATTTTTATAACCATATAATGTGTCCTTTTATGCAAGGAATGCGACCACAATCACGCAACAATTTCAGGCGGTTATAGTTAAATACACGGCCCGGGGAAAATACACGGCCAAGGCAATTGACGATAATACCCATTTATATATAAATTTTTTTTTTTTTCATTTCAAATTCAATCAAACAAAAGCTCTTCCTCTCCCTCGCTCTCTCTCTACACGACGACGACAACACCCAACGGACGGACGACACACCACGACGACGAAGAATGGCTCGAGTAAAAATTCCGGCCGTCCCTGCTGGAGCTTCCGCCGCCGCTACCACCACTGCCATCGCCGCCGCCTCCGCTTCTACCACCTTGCCCGTGAAGAAGGTAATGCAATTTGAACGTAATTTAAACCTAATTTTACATTCCCAATGTCTAATTTTTGCTTGATTGATTCAATTGATTTGGACGTCTTTCATGAACTGGTTTCTTCAATTGATTTCGACGTTCTTTCTTTGATAATAACCAAACTGGAGAGATTCTCGTGTAAACTCACATGAGATGCATCTCGTGTGAGTTCACACGAGATTATTCTCGTGTGAGTTCACACGAGATTATTCTCGTGTGAGTTCACACGAGATTCTTCTCGTGTGAGTTCACACGAGATGAATCTCGTGTGAGTTCACACGAGAAGTGCCCAGTGTCCACTATTTTTCCTTTGCATCGTTCATAGTCAGTTATAAATGCTAAATAGCTAATTTATTGTATCTTATTTGATTTTTTGTAGGCACGTGAACGTATTTAATCGCGCGGCCCAATAGAAAGAGGAAGGCCGAGACGGCACCTAAGGTAGATAAACGCAGCAAAAGGATACATGATAGGACTATCGTGCGTGGGTCTGAGCTTGGGATTGAGCAGGATGTAGGAGATGATCATGATAGGACTTTGCGGCTCGAGCAGACCGAGCACCGATACGGGTTTGAGCATGCGATTGAGGAGGATGTAGGGAGATGATGAGGCATCTTCGATTCGATGATAGTAGTGAGGAGGGATGGTAGGAGATGATGATGGATCTTTTGATTCTGATGATAGTGGTGAGGGGGATGAGGAGGCGGAGCAGGAGGGTGGGGATGATGATGATGATGATGATGATGATGATGATGATGATGATGATGATGATGAGGAGGAGGAGGAGGTACAGGATGTTAGACCTTTGAGGCATGGGAGGGGAGGAGGAGGGATGCTGGCCAGGGAGGCGGTGGACAGAGGAGGCAGTGGTGCGGGTGGGGAGGAGCCACCATCACGGCAGATTCGAGTGACCCGTGGCGGCCCGTAGAATGTTTCACTTATATACGGCTTTGGTGATCACAGAGCTCGAGAGATTTGGGAGGATGCCACTAGTGAGTCAGCCGTGACTTTTCATACGAGACTGCTACATCTCGCAAAAGTAAGATAATCATTTATATGAATTTATTAAAATCTTGAAGTTGTTTGGCACACACTCTAAATATTCCATTAATTATACATCTCGTACTTTTCTCGATCTCGAGTGTTGATTATATTTTTTGTTTGGAATAAACGAGGTTCAAGCGTGATGATCTCTGGAGGCTACCGATAGAGCCCGGCCGACCCTCGTTGATGTGACGGCATCCAAAGAATGCACGATGCCACCATTCAAAGGCCTAATCATGCGCCGATGACGGCATTTTTGGAACGGTGGTCTCCTCGAGACTAACTCGTTCCACATGCCGTGGGGAGATGACCATTACGTTACACGACGTATTTCATATCCCGGGTATGTTGTTATATATTATCAATTTCAAGACTATACTATCTACATTCATCTCTTGTACTAAAATGTGTTATTTCATCTTCAATTTACAGTATCACCGTGTAGGTGCACCTATTCGATATCCGGATCCAAAGTGCTCGACCTATCCCAAGCATCACTAGACACCTCAAGTTTTGGGAGGCACCTGTACTTATTGAAGGATGTCCGAGCGTCTCTTTTCTTCCCGTATACGCCACATGACCGATGCCCACAAGCCAACGTATATCCCGCACCTCTCGGGTTCCACGATGTTCGTGGACAAGAGTCGTGGATAAGGTGCCCTCACCTCTACCTTTCTATGCACGGATCTTGAGAGACTCCCCACTCTCTCCCCGGGATCAGCTACATTGGCATATTTATACCGAGAGTTGGGGAAGGCGTCCGTATCCCGATGCAAGCAGATGGGTGGTTGTGCGACACCGCTGAGGTACATCTTACTATACTCATTTTCTTTTTACTCTGTCGACTCCCTCCGTAATTACATGTTGCATTTGATTAGTATTTAATACTTTTTACATACATCTCAGGGGTGGATATACGAGTACTTCCTGATTTCCGGCGACTTTCCTCGACCCGCACTGGCAGCAGGGCAGCCGAGAGCCCGTAGATGGTCACGTGCCGATACACTGGAGGGGATTAGATCATCTAGTGCAGATCGCCGCACTCTTCGAGCAGATGCATGTTGATAGGGTGAGTTATTCATATTAAAACCTGTTTCAAATTGTTACAATCACTCCGTTATTATGTAGACTATGCCTAACAAAGTCTACTCACAGGTTGTTTGGACTCCTTATGGTATCGGAGCGGACTCGATTCCCGCCGGTTTCACACTTCGGGGGTTATACGCTTTGTGACATCACCGAGGCGTATATGCCCGATCGTGTTACTCGAGGCGCCGGAGTCGACGAAGAGGATCCCAGCACGGCCCCCGTGACTCCCACGAGATGTATTTTGTCAAAGGGTCGAAGGGATACCAAAGGAGTATGGTGACGGAGATGATTTTTGGGACGGGCGGGTGTTGTTCGACATGCATGAGTTCAGCCCGTTCCCCGATGGGGCCACCACTAGATACTACATCTTCTCCCGTGACCGATGATTATATGGAGTGGTTTCGGCTAGGAGTCATGTTCGGATATCTAATCCGATACACGATCCTCCCGTTGACATTCCACCTCCCCACCTCCCCCAACGCTTGATGTTCCACCGCAGCCTGGGTCATAGCCGATCGCAGATCTCATACTTCCATTAGTGACAGATGCGAGTCTCCCGAGTACGCCGTAGATATACTTAGACGGGCACACGAGGGTTTAGGTCGTCTCATGTAGGAGGTCGCATTTATGTATTGTTGATTATGGAGTTTTGGTATATTTGTAGTACCGATTATGGAGTTGGATTTATTTTACGTAGAAATGGATAGTTGTTGTTGTAATGGTATACCGATTGTATTGTTGTTGTTTATGGAGTTATGGATTTGTAGTAACCGAATATGGAGTTATGGATTTGTTGCCGTTGTTTATTTGGTATTGACAATGCGAGTATGAAATGGATAGTTCATTGTTGTGTCGATTGTGTTTATTCTTGTTGTTTATTTGGTGTTGTTGCTTACTTGGTGTGTCTTTACATTGTGTCTCGTATGGATCCACACGAACACATCTCGTGTAGATCCACACGAGACACATCTCGTGTAAATCCACACGAGATGTGTCTCGTGTGGATATACACGAGACACATCAAGAATAAATAACAAAGCACCAAAGTCATACTCGATGAAAAATTGTATACGAAATAAAAGTGTTAACAAGGATAAGCATATAATTCAAACATCCAAACATTCATACAAACTTTATAATTCAAAACCATTACACATATACTATCCCCTACGTAATCTTTCTCTTCTTGTACGGGTATCCACGATCATAGAGTTTATTAAATGCCGCTATCCTATCTCGGTATTGGAGGATCACGACTTGCGCTTGGATCACAGTGTTCCCTCCAAGTGTTCGCCGTGGTGGTGGAATTGGGTAATCATTGCTCGACATGTGCACCGCAAAAGTAATAACAGCTTAAATACAACGAATTTAAGTAAGACACTTAAATATTACAAATATAGATGAGACAGCTTAAGTATCATACCAATATAAAATGGTTTCTCACTTGTCCCACCACAACCGTGTTTATCGGTGGTCCTACTCCCGCCTATTTGATGATCTTTGGAAGACATAAGTTTGCCGCCGCTAGCCGAGTACGAAATGAATGCCACATTATACCTCGTGGCAATAATGTGCCCAAGATCCGGAAGGTCCATCCAATAAGTATCGTCCTACGTCGGCCGAGACATAGCAAGCAATCCTACGTAAGAGTTCATCTACATTTATCCAAGTTAGAACTCTTTGATAAAGGTCTTGGCGAGCATTCACCTCATGGTAACAGTCTGAGCGCACTTGAGCCCACATCTCCTCATCTTCGAATATCTGTGCCGCTACTTCGCCTATAGCCACAATGTCCATCGAGATGCCACATCTCGCGATGCCTCCAATATATGGGATAATGAAAGGTGGAAAAGACGTCAAATACTTAGAGTTTGTATATACTAGTGTGATTGGCCGTCCATTTCCCTCTCCACGACCCCCGACCCCGATCCCGTCCTCGTCCTCGACCTCGCCTCGACTCGCGCCTCGACCCCCGAGTCCTCTCCCACGACCGGAAGCGGCTAGTGGTGGATGAGACGTAGGAGTACTAGCGAGGGTAGATGGTGTGGGTTCTGAAGCTGATTTCCATTTGTGCGTGGACTCCGAACTCGCTTGGGTTGATGCAATGAATGCAGATCTAGACCTAAAATAGGGCAAAGAAAAGAGTGAGAAGCATTCATACTATAAACATGCAAATCAAATACATCAAGAACTTAATTGAAATGTGAGCCACAAATGAATGAAGATCTATACCCTTTGCTAGTTGAGGATGGTGTAATGGGGACTCGAAAATAGTTGTTAGTATGCTCCCAATCCGACGGTTCTCCGGAACTTCCTGGTCCGGGGTTTATTCGCCTTTGAAATATGATCTGGCTCGTAAGCATCTCTTGTTTGGTGATTTAGCCCTTCTTCCATCGTTTTGAATAACTTTCTCCTTACCGGTTCAGGTGCTTTCTCAAATTTATTCAACATAGCTTGAAAATTGTCTTTATTTATTGAAGGCTCAGATGGAGGGTTGTCTACTTCAATATCCAACTTCTTCCAAAAATCATGAATCGAGGCCACTTTCAATCCGTCCCCACAAAGTCCTCTATCCTTGCAATCTCGTGACTACATGGAAGTCCATGTGTTCGCCCGTAGTAACACCCGCAGCATCCTCGGTGATGACATTACCCCATTACGACCCCGCTTGATTTTCTCAAGTCGACCCCGCTCTTGTCTGATAATGCGCAAGGCTTCCGTTGACACTTTCGTCAATATGTTGTGATACAGATTACGGGTCCTCAAATCCATTGGAGTTCTGGTCTTTGATCTATTCATACCACGCTTGATATTTTTTAGTTGGATATCGAAGAACTTATGAGCCTTTTTGAAGATTGTGTCAAAAGTAGAAGAAGCACTCCCCAATGACTTCTTCAACTCGTTATGCTCACCCTCGCCTCCCGTTTGTGGTAATGGGTCCCAAAGTGTGGTAACACATCCGTGTGCATGGACAATATTCTAAGAGTATGGAGTAATCCATGTATCGCGGAGGTAATCCAATAATACAGGATAAGATATGAAACGGTCACAAAGCCCTTGCCAACGTTCGTCCCATTCGCCGGAGGTAGGGGCAGAGATTGCATAATTGAAACTCCTCATGAATGATTCTGCCAAATCCTCGCTACCTGTAATTTAAGTAATTATATATATTATAAACAAAGAAAATCAATAAATAAGTAAATAAGTAAATAAATAAATACCTGTATGACTCAACCCATGCCTTCTAACATTGACTTCGATATGCCTCCGACACAAGAAGTGTGCGGTGTCGGGAAAAACTGTACGGAGAGCGCTGATAAAACCCAATTCACGATCGGTGACAAAAACCGCTGGCAACCGGGAGGTGTAAACAGTGTGCAAATTGTCCAATGCCCATTTGTAATCATCCGCACTCTGATACTTGAGGAACGCATACGCTATTGTGAAATTATGCCCGGTGGAAGTAAATCCTACAAACTGCAAGAAGTACAGTCCGTAGCAGTTGGTGTTGTACGTGTCCCGATCTTGCCAAAAATGGTATACGGCTACCTCGTTTAATTTTTTTTAATTTTTTTCTAGATTCTAAATGACATTTAAAATGTTTTTCATCTACATGAGTTTCCTCAAAATCCAAATGGATATTGAGTTACAAATTTTTGCCATTATTTAGGGTTTTTAGGGTTTTACGTGTCCCGATCTTGTCAAAAATGGTATACGGCTACCTCGTTTATTTTTTTTTATTTTTTTCTAGATTCTAAATGACATTTAAAGTGTTTTTCATCTACATGAGTTTTCTCAAAATCCAAATAGAGATTGAGTTACAAATATTTGCCATTATTTAGGGTTTTTAGGGTTTTACGTGTCCCGATCTTGTCAAAAATGGTATACGGCTACCTCGTTTATTTTTTTTTATTTTTTTCTAGATTCTAAATGACATTTAAAGTGTTTTTCATCTACATGAGTTTTCTCAAAATCCAAATGGAGATTGAGTTACAAATATTTGCCATTATTTAGGGTTTTTAGGGTTTTACGTGTCCCGATCTTGCCAAAAATGGTATACGGCTACCTCGTTTATTTTTTTTAATTTTTTTCTAGATTCTAAATGACATTTAAAGTGTTTTTCATCTACATGAGTTTCCTCAAAATCCAAATGGATATTGAGTTACAAATTTTTGCCATTATTTAGGGTTTTTAGGGTTTTACGTGTCCCGATCTTGTCAAAAATGGTATACGCCTACCTCGTTTATTTTTTTTTATTTTTTTCTACATTCTAAATGACATTTAAAGTGTTTTTTATCTACATGATTTTCCTCAAAATCCAAATGGATATTGAGTTACAAATTTTTGCCATTATTTAGGGTTTTTAGGGTTTTATGTGTCCCGATCTTGCCAAAAATGGTATAAGGCTACCTCGTTTAATTTTTTTTAATTTTTTTCTAGATTGTAAATGACATTTAAAATGTTTTTCATCTACATGAGTTTCCTCAAAATCCAAATGGAGATTGAGTTACAAATTTTTGCCATTATTTAGGGTTTTTAGGGTTTTACGTGTCCCGATCTTGTCAAAAATGGTATACGCCTACCTCATTTATTTTTTTTATTTTTTTCTAAATTCTAAATGACATTTAAAGTGTTTTTCATCTACATGAGTTTCCTCAAAATCCAAATGGATATTGAGTTACAAATTTTTGCCATTATTTAGGGTTTTTAGGGTTTTATGTATCCCGATCTTGCCAAAAATGGTATAAGGCTACCTCGTTTAATTTTTTTTAATTTTTTTCTAGATTGTAAATGACATTTAAAATGTTTTTCATCTACATGAGTTTCCTCAAAATCCAAATGGAGATTGAGTTACAAATTTTTGCCATTATTTAGGGTTTTTAGGGTTTTACGTGTCCCGATCTTGTCAAAAATGGTATACGCCTACCTCGTTTATTTTTTTTTATTTTTTTCTACATTCTAAATGACATTTAAAGTGTTTTTCATCTACATGAGTTTCCTCAAAATCCAAATGGAGATTGAGTTACAAATATGTGCCATTATTTAGGGTTTTTAGGGTTTTATGTGTCCCGATCTTGCCAAAAATGGTATAAGGCTACCTCGTTTAATTTTTTTTAATTTTTTTCTAGATTGTAAATGACATTTAAAATGTTTTTCATCTACATGAGTTTCCTCAAAATCCAAATGGATATTGAGTTACAAATTTTTGCCATTATTTAGGGTGTTTATGGTTGTACGTGTCCCGATCTTGCCAAAAATGGTATACGGCTACCTCGTTTATTTTTTTAATTTTTTCTAGATTCTAAATGACATTTAAAGTGTTTTTCATCTACATGAGTTTCCTCAAAATCCAAATGGAGATTGAGTTACAAATATTTGCCATTATTTAGGGTTTTTAAGGTTTTACGTGTCCCGATCTTGCCAAAAATGATATACGGCTACCTCGTTTATTTTTTTTTAATTTTTTTCTACATTCTAGATGACATTTAAAGTGTTTTTTATCTACATGAGATTCCTCAAAATCCAAATGGAAATTGAGTTACAAATATTTGCCAATTAAAGGGTTTTATGTGTCTCGTATGTATCCACACGAGACACATCTCGTGTTGATACACACGATATACATCTCGTGTATATCCACACGATACACATCTCGTGTGGATCCATGCGAGATGAGTGAAGAATTAGGCGAAACCCATTACCAAAACAAAGAACAACCATCATCATCATCAACACTAAACAACCGATTACCAAAACCCGAATATTCAATCAAATGAAAGGGCCCTTTTAATGCTGGACGGAGATAAATCTCGTGTAAAATCACACGAGATTATTCTGGTGTGAGTTCACACGAGATAAACCGAAAAGAGAGTTCCTCTATCGACGCATCAATGGCGTCACTAACAATTCCTTTAAAATCAGAACCTCCTTTTCCAACAATCAATGCTCCAATTACTTCAAACCCTTTCAACAAAAGTGTCCTCAAATCATCTGCACGGAAAAAATTCAACTAAATCAATCACAAACGCACAGGCAAACAAAGAATCAGATGATTGGGAGTTAGGGTTACCTGATTCTCTGACGAAATCGGGTGAAAAGGGGTCGGAGGGTGGGTGTGAATGCACTCAAGGTGGATATTAATGTGATGGGAGAGACGAAGGGAGAACCTATCAACCATTGGAGACCTGCTTCGTTGTTGATGATGATATCGTTCGCAGTGTCCATGGTGAACGATTGAAATTTTTCTGCGAGGTGTGTCGTGTGAATATACACGGGATAAAGGCATTGATATCGTGTAGAATCACACGAGACGGAAGGGCAAAATTAGAATATTTCGTTCTCTGTATTTTTCGTTCTCTGTATTTAGTATTTACCATTTCAGGCCCATATCTCTAATTTGTTTGCGGGGGGAAAGTGCAAAAGGATAAGGGCAAATAAATTGAATGTTACTTTCCACTTTCCCTGTTAGCTCTGTGTGAGCGCCCCAACCCGGGACCTAACACGTGTCCCGAGCTAGAGGAGCTCAAACTAAGACAATTCATCTAGATTTTTAAAACATTTATTTGCCTTTAAAGGAAAACTACTTTTCAAACTTCCAAGTAAGAATTGATTAATAATATCTCTACTAAAAGGAGATCCAACTACGACTTTAACAATCCGAAATCTGATTAATTACACAAAACTCTGAATAACATTGTTTAATAAAAGTGTTTTCCAAACAATTTACAAAAGGGGAATACTAAATGAATACTCCTAAACAACCCACTCCTATACTTAACTTGTCAAGCCCCAAAAGCAAAAGTCCACAATGAAATCCCGGCCTCACCGGTTCGGGTCACCTGTCTCGGAATCTAAAACAAGAAAGGGAGAGGGTGAGAATAAATCTCAATGAGCTATTATGCATGCAGCAATATGCCATATAAGATGCAACACATCAAAAGACATATCCATATAACCCAAGAGGCTCCCTGCCGCCAACCGTCCCATACCGGTTGGAAACAACGACCAGCTCGGCATGAATATATCACAACACATAGGTACGATAAAGTAACACTTAGAAGGATCTTGAGCCAAGGTTTTATCTCCAAAAGGATATACACATCCGAGCGAAGAACAGTTGATGAAGCGATTCGGAACCATGAACAATAACAAGACTGGGACTCGGACACGCGGTCTATCCCCAGGTGAAAACTAGACCATCTACCTCAAAAGGAGATGCTAGTCCACAAATCCCACGCGAGGGACAAACTCGGCAATGTATGAATTATAATGAACTCGGCTCGGTGCCATTATAAGTCCATAACATTGCCCAACAAACAAATAAATCAATACCTACGGATTTACATAACTAAGCACGGTAATAACATACTTGCTTAACCAAACATTGTATGATCCAAAGTAGGGATACATACCACGATAGAATATCATAAAGATAGCAATATAAATCCACAAAGGGGATAACAATAGCCACATGGTAGTATATACTCATGCCCAATCAATATCAAAGTGCCACAGTTTATGAGCACACTAACAACATCAACAACAATATATATAGGTAACACTAAGTAAGGGCACGAGGTATCATTAACCTACCCTACAATTTCCATAGACAAGGGTACAAGGCCCCTATGAAGGTTCAAGTTCAATTACCAAGTAGCTTAATGGTGAAACCTATAGATTCTACACTAGTGCAAACTACTCACCAAAGATATGGGGTAAGTAAGGCCACTATGTATCATAACCATTCCTTCATATTTCTTATATAACATCGAGTAACCTAAATGAAAGTTCAAGATCTATTTCCCAAGTTGGAACTATTTTGGTGAAGTCACAAATCAAGCCTCTCAATCATTTTCGGAACAATGTTTAAACTACTTCCACAATTCCATTTTGATCACTTAAGATGTCCTTATGTAGCCAAAGTATTCTACTTTAATCTAGGTTAAAAGGATTTCATTATGGTTCGAGTTTGATTAGGTTTGAATAGCTCTAAAATTGATACTTTGAAACCAGGCCAGGGCACGACTCGTCCCCCAGGGCACGACTCGTGCCCCCTTGACCTTCCCCCGAACTCCGGCGTCCCCAAAGAAGGCACGACTTCCCTTTATCCCTAGTCACGACTGTCCCCATCCAAGGCACGACTCGTGCCACGCAGCACGACTCGTGCCCCGAACCTAATCGGAAACGAGACTAAATTTCCTTCAGCAACCTAAATCAAATTGTTCCAAACTAAGTTTCCCTTATTTCGTGAACTTAGAAAGGCTTACTAAACTTCATACTTTTCATATTAAATCATTTAAACCCCAAGATAACATAAACCTAAGTCATTTACAACTTGATTTTCCACCAATTTATTACCACATCTCAAGTTAACTCTTTCTAATCTAATCTCCACCCATTTTCTTATACTCTTTAACCCTTCCATGAACAATAACATTTTTCTATAACATTAACCCATTTTTCTTGTACTCTTTATCACTTCTTATGAACAACAACATCCCATAACATTATTTAATTCCTCAACTCCAAGAAGGTCTCCAAGGCATCCCATAACCATTATAACAAAATAATAACAACAATAAATTCATGAGCATATAGAGGAAGGAAAGTCATAATAACTCACTTGGATTTGCAAAGGAATGTGGATCTTTCTAGCTAGATGAGTTCCCCAAGATGTTCCAACTTCAATGGTGCTCCTAGACTTGAATTTGGTGAGGTATTTGTCTTGGACTCAAAGCTTGGAAGGAGGGCTTCAATGGAGGTTTCTCTAACTTTTTCTAGGATGAAGAAGGAAGAAAGGATGAAGGAAGGAGAAGAAGAGTGAGTGGAGGATGATGGGGAGGGGGCCGGCCAAGGAGGAGTAAGAGGAGGGTTTGTGGGAGGACACTTGGCAAGAGGGGAGGAGGTCACAAACTTTGGCCCCCCCATTACAATCTACCAAGGCTTTCCCTTAGCCAAATAAAATAAAACTTATCCCATTAATTCATCCTACTCATTTATCCTCCCCACATTATTTATCATTTTTCCATTTTTATTATTTTCCTTAGTTTCTTTATTAAATGTCCAATAAATTATTATAAGATTCTAAATTTACTTTTCACCCAATTTATCTTAATTTAAGAATTTAATGACATAATTGAACACATAAAATAAATATAAATATTAAAAGCATCTAGTATAATATTAAAAATAAATGCCTAGGGTTGGGGTCGTTACACTCACTCCCCCTTAAAGAAAATTCGTCCCGAATTTGGCTGTCGCTTACCCTAAGGATCAAATAGCAAAGGTTACCTTCCACACATTCTAACTTAACACTTTTCCACTAGATTTCTCAATGGTATAATTCCACTATACACTTTCTTAACCCGAATACTCTAGGACTTCACTCCCCAATTAGTCTCTTCAACACTATGATTTTTCCAAGATTTTCCAATTTCATAAGTAATGTGATACTACAACTTAATATCCCGAGAATATTATACCATCATTACTAACCCGAAATTTCACGACCTCAAAGAAAGTATATTCAAATAAAAGTATTACATCTCATGTCTCCCAATACATTACGATATCACATTAAACTTCAGATACTCGATAGGCTGCCCCAAATCGGTCTATAAGTCGACTCACCAACATTTCCTAAAACTTCAAATGGATTAACAAACTTTGGCGCTAAATTACCTTAGACCTTGCTTCCCCAATTTCATCCCAACAAATTAGAGATCGATATTTTCTTTCCTAACAACGTCTCATACGTTTTTATCTTAATGTTAAGATGATAACTAATATTATACACACCCAACCACTGGTAATCATATTTCCTATCGACTACAAAATCCTTTAACTCTTAAGATCGGTAACCATCCCCGATAGAGAACTTCAAAAGATAAGATTCCGTTTAAATCACACAAACAATTGTAACCATTCTCGATAAATGATAAGAAAATTCCGCTCTATCTAATTCAACTTCCTCGAACATACGCTATCACCTTCCCATTTTGCACAACACTACACCTTGATCTTCCTTTAATACACACTTAAAATTTCACAAGACTCTCACATCCATTAGGTAAGGTAAGAGTCAACCTATTTTCCATCACTAACAATATGATTCATCCTCATCACAACCTACACCATTTATACGCTCTTTAGATTCAACCAAAGTAATGACTTTACAATTCTTAAGGGTTCATTAAATTTCTTAGGTAGTACTTGCTAACTCAAAGATCACAGACTCAACCTCACAAGATCCTTGGCAACGCCCGAGTTTAAGACTATAGATCCCAAAATTTGCAATCCTCTCGAGCTAACTCACACTAGCTAAACTTCGCATACAAGGATTCTTCACAAGGAATAATTAACCCAATTCTCAATTTATTTTTACAATCTTCCCGAAACTTAATTAACAAAGATATCATCGATTCTAATTACCCTAAAGCCATCCAAATAAGAATTACAATTCTGCTTATCCTACTCAGAACCAACACAACAAAATATACCAATGAAAGCACATTTAACATTTACTCGCAACTAGCACATAAAGTTTTGGAAAAGACTCCTTAAGCAAGTCTAGCATATACCAATTACTCTTCACATCTTAATTCAAACTTTCGCCCTAAATATCCACATATAACCAGAATTTCACATTTAAGGTTCACCTATAACAATTACCAATATAAGCAGTTTAAGCATGGAAAAAGGAGACTCACTTATTATGATAGTCTACCATTAAACAACAACTACTTAACCCTCCAGGTCAAGTATATCTAAGAATCGAAAAATAATAACTATACCATTTCAACTGGCAATACATGCTCAGCCATAATCACATAACCATCGTGGTAAACCAAAGAAGGTTCGAGGTATTCTCTCATAAGAGCAGAATCCTCTAACAATAAAACAAACTCTCAACAATGTATGTCACATATAAGCAAAATGTGATGCCAAACATAAATGATATGCAACAGGATCTATAAAATATGACCCCTAACTTTTGAGACAGGGAATATACCTCTAGCGACCTCTGAGGGACCTATCTCTCCTGAAACCGAAACACCTACTCGACCATAGACCTTCTCTCTCGGCTCCCCTTCGCTATCTCTCTTGGTACCACCTCTTTGTCGTCCACCTTATTCTGCTTGAAGCTCGCTCCGCCGAAACTTTGGACAATTTCTCCTAAAGTGTCCCAATGCTCCACAACTTAAACACTTGCCTTGCTTACTCCAACATCGATCTTCGGTATGTCCAACCTTCTTGCAAAATCCACAAATCATCCCATACTGTTTGGGTACTGACCTAGACGAAGAAGCTACCCTAAGTTCCCCTCTCTTATTCCCTGAGGCTGAAGTCCTTGGTTGTCCTCTAGTGATTTTGGATCCTTGTCCTATATACTTTGGCTTGTTTCCAACCCCATCTTCCGATTTTCCACTATTTTCCCCGATGTCCTTTTCAAACTTATATGCTCTATCTATGACTGTTTGGAAAGCGGCGAAATTATTAATCCATACTTTCTTCCTAAGCTCGCTCCTCAAACCTGTTACAAACTTCAACCCTTTTTACTTCATGCGATACCAAATGAGGGCAACACCTAGCTAATTCCTCAAACCGGGTGAATCTTGATCTACCGTCATGTTCCCTTGTTTTAGTCTTATGAATTCAATCTCCTTTTTATCCCTTGTAACCATAGAAATGAAATAGTCCTCGAACTGTTGAGTGAAATTATCCCAAGTCCGGGCGTATGATCCCGCTCCCAACTTCCCTTCAATATCTGCCACCACCGACCGGCTAAACCCTCAAGTTTGAACACGGCATACCTAACTTTCTCTTCGTTGGGACTTTCTATAACCTCAAGAATCCTATTCATTTCTCGCTAACCAATTTTACGCCCGAACGGATTCGGATCTCCGTTAAAGCTCGGTGGGTTCATCTTCACAAATCTTTCTAATCCATTACCTTGATATCTCTCAGGTTGATTCGGAACTGATCCTCCAGTCTTAATACTTTGTACAAACGTCCTGAATAATTTCATCATCTCTTCATTCTGAATTCCACCTATACCCATATCTTCTTCATTTCCTAGAACCTTTCGCTGATCATCATTGCTTCCGGCCATTAGAACGAACTCCTGCATAAAACACTCGACGTCAATTTCCACACATTCCCCCTTAGTTTAGACATCTACCCTTGACCTCTAAACTAAGCTCTGATACCAACTGTGAGCGCCCCAACCCGGGACCTAACACGTGTCCCGAGCTAGAGGAGCTCAAACTAAGACAATTCATCTAGATTTTTAAAACATTTATTTGCCTTTAAAGGAAAACTACTTTTCAAACTTCCAAGTAAGAATTGATTAATAATATCTCTACTAAAAGGAGATCCAACTACGACTTTAACAATCCGAAATCTGATTAATTACACAAAACTCTGAATAACATTGTTTAATAAAAGTGTTTTCCAAACAATTTACAAAAGGGGAATACTTAATGAATACTCCTAAACAACCCACTCCTATACTTAACTTGTCAAGCCCCAAAAGCAAAAGTCCACAATGAAATCCCCGGCCTCACTGGTTCGGGTCACCTGTCTCGGAATCTAAAACAGTAAAGGGAGAGGGGTGAGAATAAATCTCAATGAGCTATTATGCATGCAGCAATATGCCATATAAGATGCAACACATCAAAAGACATATCCATATAACCCAAGAGGCTCCCTGCCGCCAACCGTCCCATACCGGTTGGAAACAACGACCAGCTCGGCATGAATATATCACAACACATAGGTACGATAAAGTAACACTTAGAAGGATACTGAGCCAAGGTTTTATCTCCAAAAGGATATACACATCCGAGCAAAGAAGAATTGATGAAGCGATTCCGGAACCATGAACAATAACAAAGACTGGGACTCGGACACACAGTCCTATCCCCGGTGAAAACTAGACCATCTACCTCAAAAGGAGATGCTAGTCCACAAATCCCACGCAAGGGGGACAAACTCGGCAATGTATGAATTATAATGAACTCGGCTCGGTGCCATTATAAGTCCATAACATTGCCCCAACAAACAAATAAATCAATACCGGCCGGATTTACATAACTAAGCACAGTAATAACATACTTGCTTAACCAAACATTGTATGATCCAAAGTAGGGATACATACCACGATAGAATATCATAAAGATAGCAATATAAATCCACAAAGGGGATAACAATAGCCACATGGTAGTATATACTCATGCCCAATCAATATCAAAGTGCCACAGTTTATGAGCACACTAACAACATCAACAACAATATATATAGGTAACACTAAGTAAGGGCACGAGGTATCATTAACCTACCCTACAATTTCCATAGACAAGGGTACAAGGCCCCTATGAAGGTTCAAGTTCAATTACCAAGTAGCTTAATGGTGAAACCTATAGATTCTACACTAGTGCAAACTACTCACCAAAGATATGGGGTAAGTAAGGCCACTATGTATCATAACCATTCCTTCATATTTCTTATATAACATCGAGTAACCTAAATGAAAGTTCAAGATCTATTTCCCAAGTTGGAACTATTTTGGTGAAGTCACAAATCAAGCCTCTCAATCATTTTCGGAACAATGTTTAAACTACTTCCACAATTCCATTTTGATCACTTAAGATGTCCTTATGTAGCCAAAGTATTCTACTTTAATCTAGGTTAAAAGGATTTCATTATGGTTCGAGTTTGATTAGGTTTGAATAGCTCTAAAATTGATACTTTGAAACCAGGCCAGGGCACGACTCGTCCCCCAGGGCACGACTCGTGCCCCCTTGACCTTCCCCTGAACCTGGCGTCCCCAGCAAGGCACGACTTCCCTTTATCCCTAGTCACGACTCGTCCCCATCCAAGGCACGACTCGTGCCACAGGGCACGACTCGTGCCCTGAACCCAGAATTCAGAACAGACTAAATTTCCTTCAGCAACCTAAATCAAATTGTTCCAAACTAAGTTTCCCTTATTTCGTGAACTTAGAAAGGCTTACTAAACTTCATACTTTTCATATTAAATCATTTAAACCCCAAGATAACATAAACCTAAGTCATTTACAACTTGATTTTCCACCAATTTATTACCACATCTCAAGTTAACTCTTTCTAATCTAATCTCCACCCATTTTCTTATACTCTTTAACCCTTCCATGAACAATAACATTTTTCTATAACATTAACCCATTTTTCTTGTACTCTTTATCACTTCTTATGAACAACAACATCCCATAACATTATTTAATTCCTCAACTCCAAGAAGGTCTCCAAGGCATCCCATAACCATTATAACAAAATAATAACAACAATAAATTCATGAGCATATAGAGGAAGGAAAGTCATAATAACTCACTTGGATTTGCAAAGGAATGTGGATCTTTCTAGCTAGATGAGTTCCCAAGATGTTCCAACTTCAATGGTGCTCTAGACTTGAATTTGGTGAGGTATTTGTCTTGGACTCAAAGCTTGGAAGGAGGGCTTCAATGGAGGTTTCTCTAACTTTTTCTAGGATGAAGAAGGAAGAAAGGATGAAGGAAGGAGAAGAAGAGTGAGTGGAGGATGATGGGGAGGGGGCCGGCCAAGGAGGAGTAAGAGGAGGGTTTGTGGGAGGACACTTGGCAAGAGGGGAGGAGGTCACAAACTTTGGCCCCCCCATTACAATCTACCAAGGCTTTCCCTTAGCCAAATAAAATAAAACTTATCCCATTAATTCATCCTACTCATTTATCCTCCCCACATTATTTATCATTTTTCCATTTTTATTATTTTCCTTAGTTTCTTTATTAAATGTCCAATAAATTATTATAAGATTCTAAATTTACTTTTCACCCAATTTATCTTAATTTAAGAATTTAATGACATAATTGAACACATAAAATAAATATAAATATTAAAAGCATCTAGTATAATATTAAAAATAAATGCCTAGGGTTGGGGTCGTTACACTCTGTCTCCCACACTTGGCCAAAAATATAAAGCCAATCACATTTTAAATTACCTACTTTGCTCTATATTCGGTTTTAATCCACGTTAGTTTTTTTAACAGTTTTAACATTTGTACTCTAAATAAGCATATATTTTTGTCCGATACACTAATTTCGTCCAAAAATATTAAAAAAATCTTAACGAAATCTAACAAAATCTAACGAAACTATGTTTCTGTTTACAAAAATGTTTTTCCTTGTACTCCCCAACTATACACCGTCAAAATCCGCCTCCTTCCACTTACCTATTTCTTCTCGAAAATCAATTTCAATTACATCCACTTCTTCAAATATACCATCGATTCAAATCCTCAATTTGTATACCTGACTTTTGGATGGAAGAAAATGTTAAGAAAATAGCAAACCTTCCATGAATGTTGAACACTTGATTTTCAATGTTTCAATGGAAAGAAATTCAAAGCTTTGAAAAGTGTTAGCCGCTCAAGTTACCTAAAATCGGTTATGAGGATAAAATGTTGGTACCGAACTGAGTGACATGGTTTTCAAGATCTCCAGATTTTATATCAAATGTAGTATAAAATCTCATTTAAATTACTTTGTCTAAATGGGTGGTGGTGGATTTGAGAAGAAGGTGAGTTTAATAGAAATGAGATTTTTGATAAGGAGTGAGTTAGTAGAAGAAGAGATATTTTATCAGTGTATAATTCAAGGGAAAGCATTTTTGTAAAAATAAACATGATTTTGTTAAATTTTGTTAGGTTTCGTTAAGATTTTTAACAGCTTTGGACTGGACGAAGTTAATGTATCGGACAAAAATATATGCATATTTGAAATATAAAAATTAAAACTGTTTAAAAAAAAAGCATCTTAAATTAAAATTGAAGCTAGAACAAAATATAAAAATTTAAAATGTCAATTTTCCAAAATCAAATACCACCGTACCTCACCTCGACTACAGCCAAAACAACATTCATAATTTCAAGCCTTTTAAACATTTTCACGTGGGAAAACTGCAACACTGTCTGTCTTTCACTCTGGATAACATCAAATAGTGTGGATATAGACGGTGCAGATCAATTACACAAAAATTCAAACTGTACTCCCTCCTTTCCATCTTTTGATACGATAGACATTTGGGTTTTGCACGAAAATTAAGAAGAAAATATTATATTGAAAATGTTGTGAGTGTGAAAATAAAATAGGAGAGAGAATGAGTGGAGAAAATAGTAAATTATAATGGTGATGTGAGTATTAAAATAATGTAGAAGAGAGAATGAGTGGAGGGAATAGTAAAGATTCATTTCCATTTTAGGTTTTAGAAAAATATATATTATTGCGGGACGTCCAAAATGAAAAGTTTATATATTATTATGGGACGGAGAAAATATTTATTAATATTTATTAATGAATTGTGTGTGCTCAGTTAGTTACTTAGGAGTTAGGGCCGTAAACGAGTTGAGCTTTTGGTGTTTTGAGTTCAATTTTGATGTTTTGAGTTCGAGCTCGTTAACTTTTAAATGAGCTTGAGCTTTTCTCGAGCTCGAGCTCGAGCCCAGATTGCCTGTTCAAGCTCGGCTCGAATCAAGTTTCAAACTTTTCGCGAGCTGGTTTGAATTGAGCATATAATGTCTTAAATATCTTTATAGACACTTTTAATATACTCTCTCCATCCCACTACAAATTATATACTTTTTTCATTGGGCGTCTCACTACAAATTATATACTCCCTCCGTCCCACTTCAATTGGTTTCGGGGTGAATTTCACGATTTTTAAGAAAAATAAATAAAATGGGTACAAATTAGAAGAGAGAGAATGTAAAAGTTAAATGTGTGGTAGGGAATAGGAGAGAGAATGTAAAAGTTAAAAATATTTAATAGAAGAGAGAATTAGTGGGAGGAATAGTAAGTTAATGATTGGTTTTTTTTGTAAATAAGCGGAGATGATAAGGGTATAAATATATGAAAAACTTTCCATTTATGGAATGAATCAATTGAAATGGGACGTCCCAAAAAGGAAAGTGGACCAATTGAAGTGGGACAGAGGGAGTATATTTTTTTATTGGCCGTCTCACTACAAATCACACACTTTCTAAAATGGCAAAAAATCTTTACTATTCCACCCACTAATTCTCTCTCCAACTTTACTTTTATACTCACAACACCAATCAACTCTCTATTTTCTATTCCACTTTTTCCTTCATATTTCACTTTTTATATTCACAATATTTATTCCATTAACTTTTTTCTTAATTCACGTGCAAACTGTAACTATATGATTTATAAGGGACGGAGGAAATAGGTCATCGAAATTAAAATAAACAAGCGGAATTACTATACACAAACAAACACTGACACTTTCTCCAAATAATTATCACTCTCCCTTACAAATTGCTTCACCCTCTCACTCTCACTCTCACTCTCACTCTCTCATCTCTATCTTGAGCAGAAAATGGCTCTATTTCTCTGCTTTCTCTTCTTCCTAATCTCATCCACAAATGCTTGTTGTGTTTACCAAACCAAGGTCAAGTACTTCTTCAAGTCCTCCGGACTCTCAGGTAACATTCAAATGTTTCTTTAAAAAAAAAAAAAAAAAAAGAATCTTGGAAGTAAGAAATATGTGGTGATTCGGACCCATATGCCTTTTTTATTCATAAAATCCAAAACCAAAATAGACCCAGATGTTATTTCTTGAAATAAGTTAGTGGGTATTCATTATTTTTTGAAAATAATGCAGCTGGGGCTTGTGGGTATGGTTCCCCTGTTATAAGCTACTATGGTGAACATCTTGCTGCTGCTACTCCAACCATTTACAAGAGTGGGGCTGGTTGTGGTTCTTGCTACCAGGTTTGAGCTATAATGTGCTTACATATTTACAGATCTATCTTTAATTTGGGGAAATGCTTTTGAAATTCGTTTTCAGCTCAGAAATTGGATTGTACATTACATCAAATGTCATGTAAAAGTAGAATGAAGCACTACAATGGGTGATTTTGGTGTCTCACTAAAAAGATTAGATTACTGCTAGTATTACACTTTTGAAAAAATAAAAGTTATACAAGTATATCCTCAAGACCCATCTAAGAAAGTTAGACCTAGAATGTTTTGGGGGGGGGGGGAGAAAAGTACCATTTTCATCTCTAAGTACTTTAAGTTTTACCTTTTAGTTCCTAAACAATTTTTTTTTTACCATTTCATCCTTGACCTATCGTTTTAAGGATGATGTAGTCCCTCCAGTTAATGGGCGTTTAATAATTCGTTAAATTTGTTGATGTGTCATAGTGATATGGCATTTTTGCTTACGTGGCATACAGCTGAGGTTATGTTGGTATTTCTGTAAATTATAGGGGGTAAAATGTAATAAAAATCAAAACACTCACACCCCCACACTTTCTCTCTCTCTACTTTCTCTCTCCACCCTACCCATCTCGGGCAACCCGTCAACAAAAGCACACGCAATCCCCTTCCCAATCGCCGCCCCAACGCCTCCTGCCCAACTTCCTCTTCCTCCGTCGTTTCCAATCCCAGCACTGTTCCTCATCTCTCCGCCAAACCACCATGTTCACAGATAGCCATTCCTCACCACTCCTCCCTTCGTCTTCTGTCCTCCTTCTCCAACCACCATCACAACAACAACATCAAAATCAATTTCAGATGTTATAAAATAGATCGACGGGTTTTCAAATGTTATAAAAACAGAAAAAAAAAAAAAAAAAACCCTTCAAAATACTAGATCTGGGCAAAAATCGAAATCAAATTTAATAACCAACATTTGGACCAAATCGACGGGTTTTCAAATGTTATAAAAACAGATTTGGAAAGTAGAAAGGTGAAAAGGCAGTAGTGAAAGAAGATTGGGGGAGGCGAGAAGGGGATGTGGGATGGGGTGGGAAGGGACAGTAGTGGGGAGGATACGGGGATGGGTAAGAGGAGGGAAAGGCGGGAATGGTGCTCGCTAGATGTTGATGGAGAAAGAGCAGAAGGCAGACAGAAGGGCGATGGCGTTACTGCCACAGAGGTGGCAAATATATGGAGGTGGGGCGCCATGAAATTGGGTGTCTTCGTAGTAGTGTGGGTGGAGGGAAGGGTGGTGATAAGTTGAAGAGAGAGAAAGGGAGGCATGGGTGAGTGGCGGCGACGGTGGGTGGAACTGGGGATGGTGTGTGGTGAAGAAGAAGGTTGAAGAAAGAAGAAGAGGAAGCGTTTTTTTTTTTATGTTTTTTTTTTAGTTTTGAGTCCTTGTAGTTTCAGTTTTAACGTCCTTGTAGATTTAACTACGCAATGAAATTGCCACTTCATCGCCATGTAGGATGAAAGACGCCAGGTAGGTGCCAGCTTATTAAACGCCCGTTAACTAGAGGGACTGTATCATCCTTAAAACGATGGGTCAAGGATGAAAAGGTAAAATAAATTCTTTAGGGACGAAAAGGTAAAACTTAAAGTACTTTAGGGATGAAAATGATACTTTTCTCTTTTTGGGGCAATAACTTATTGATAAGTTTGATGTTAATAAATAGTTATTAGGATATGATATACAATAAGGGATATGGGGTTACACATTCCGAGGGTATGAGAATTGAATTAGCCTACTATAAAATACAATTAAACATGTAGCTTATGCTGGATTTTTTTCTCATTTTATTCCTTTTTAAAAAAGAATTCTTCTAAATTACAAGCCTTGAAAAATATTTGTCAAAATAACCAAATTTTGTGAGTAGCGAGTTTCACAAAACTCGCTATGGGGAATAGCGAGTTTTAGCGAGAAAAAGTGTAAACTCGCTACTGTCAATAGCGAGTTTCATCGAACTTGATTATTTTTGTAAATACTTTTGAAGGCTTGTCATTTGGGGAAATAGTATTTGTAAAAGGAATTAAATGAGAAAGATATCCGTATGATGTTATTTTGGACATTTCCACCTCTCATATCTCATCTGTTTGTCTATGCATTCATGTTTTTCCTAGCCCAAATCCACACAATAAGTAGCATGTGTTAGCTTTATCTTACTCCCTCAACTCGTAAGTAAATGCCCATTTTTAAATGGGGAAATGACAAATTAGGGTCCAAAGTTTGGGGGGGGGGGTCCAATCAGGGTCTGATGTTCCAATTTTGTCAATTTAGGGTTCAAAGTTAAGTCGCACGTCGACTTAACTGGGGTCATTTTAATCTTTTGCTTGGGTTTTTTGGTCATTTCACACGGAGAATGCCATTGTTAGATATGTTGCACCCACCATAGTTGACCTTCTTCCTCTCAACATACACCCACCCAACAAAGTGAAACTCCATGTGATTTGTTTGCATTTTAGTCCAAAAAGGCCAAATTGACTAACGTTATTAACTTTGAACCCTAAGTTGACAAAATTAGAACATCAGACCCTGATTGGCACACCCCCCCCCCCCAAACTTTGGACCCTATTTGCCCTTTTTAAATATTGTTTTGTATATGAGGAATGTTCATTTTCTTTGGTTATTTACTAAAGTACTCTCTTGTCACTGATTATGATCTAATTTACGGTTACTGTCATGATGCCATATGAAAAGAACATTAAAGGTGTTTATGTAATGATGCTACTCTTAAGTATTTTAGAAGCCAACTTCCTTAACTCTCTCAAACGAATAATGGATACTCCCTTTGTACCGAAACGATCTTCCTACTTTATATGTCGTCAATACGAAGTTATTTTGAGCAATAATTTTTGTTTGATTTATTTATCCGAATGAACATGTAAAAATTGTTATCGATAGTATTTATAATGGTGTATCGATAACATGTTTTCAATTTTCATTAGGATAATTAAATCATCCTAAACTTATTGCTCAAAATACTTTCGTGTTAACGACAAAAAAGTGGGAAGATCATTTCGTGACGGAGGGAGTATTTTTTAAGGTACAGAGGGAATATTACTAAATTGTGCTCCTTACTTGATTTCTGAGTTTGGCATTGGAAAATACTGGTTGCGCACAATTTCTTACTAAGGCACTCTGCAGAACATTATATCAGATGCAGCATTATTTCTTCTTTACAAAAGAATTGCTAGTAGCTTTTTCCTTTAGTAATATTATTTTTTTTTCTGATTATTTTGGTAAGATGTTGTTTGCAGATAAGATGCAAGGATAAGAAGCTCTGTACTAAAAAAGGTGCTAAAGTGATAGTAACCGATATCAATCGGGACAACACGACAGACTTTGTGCTTAGCAGTATAGCTCTCAGGTCCATGGCTAACAAGGGATATGACAAATCACTTTTGAATCTTGGTATTGTTGATGTCGAATATAAGAGGTAAATTTCAAACCAATAGACAACGTCTTAGATTTCGTTTCATTAAGGGCAAACCCCGGTGCGCCAAGCGCTCCCCGCCTTGCGGGGGTTGGGAGAGGGAACCATTTTATTCTGCTTGCATTTTTAACCATCATAAATCAGCTTTAAGATTGAACTAAATATCTTACTGTTACGTGGATCAGGGTAAACTGCGATTTCAAGAGCAAGAATTTCTCGATCAGGGTGGAAGAATCAAGCAAAAAGAATTATTTAGCAGTTAAGTTCTTGTACCAAGGTGGTAAAACAGAAATACTAGTCGTCGAAGCAGCCAAGGTAAATTACAAGAGTTAAATGTTCCTATAATTTGCCCTAATTAACTAGGGACTTCAAATATAATGTTATTCTTGATCCTTTTTATAGGTTGGTTCACCAAACTGGATTTCTTTGAGCAAGAACTATGGAGCTGTTTGGGACACTAGTAGTACTCCAGTCGGGCCATTGCTGTTTAGGGTTGCGGTTTTGGGTGGATATGATGCAAAATGGGTTTACACAAAAACTCCGATCCCTGCAGAGTGGAAAACTGGGGTTGTATACGATACTGGAGTGCAGATAAGCGATAATGCAATGGATGGTTGCTCACCGTGTGATGATGGAAGCTGGAATAAATGAAGCTACACAAATTTGGAGCAAAATTTGCGTGAATTAAGGTGAATTAAGGTGGCGTTTTAAAAAATCTCTGTTCTGTTCAGAGATTTATGTAATGGTATGCCGTTTTCTCTTTGCTATGTTGTAGTTCATGAGCCCTATAACTTGAGATTTTGTTTGTGTAACTTTGGATTGTTTGTTTATGGTAAAGAATGCTCTCTTTGGCCTCTTGATTCTTTCTTTTATCGCGCTGTTTATGTCTCAACTAAACACTCAAAGCATTCCAATGGGCAATGGCTAAACTAAAGTACTTTAGAAACATGCATTGGTAAACCGCGTTGCGAAGATCAAATTTACTCAACGAAAAATAAACTCAAACAAGAACATCTCCAATCCAAATGAAGAATCACTTCTTTTTTTCATCTTCCCCAAACAAAGCCTTGGTCAGCCTCTCTCTCTCTCTCTCTCTCTCTCTCTCTCTCTCTCTCTCTCTCCTTATTGTTCATCACACAAACAAACTACACACACTATTGCCAAAGTAAACTATGCACTTCATGTGGCAAATATTCCACTCTCTGTGTTATTGGCAAATGCTAACCTGTCCACTCCACCTCTATGTATAAATATGGCCTCACCCTTTGTTGGAATATTTGCATATGTGGTGTTGAAGTTCATAGTCATATTGCCTTGGTGGGTAATTGGCTTGGAATGAACGAGGCAAGGAGGATTTTCACGTCTGGGTTGCTGCCTTCGAGAGCGGCCGCGCTCAGCCATGTGAGCGGCCGCGCTTCTCTTCCGCAGCTTCACCCCAATTTCCTGTCTTCGAGCGCGGTCGCGCAAGCCCTGAGGGCGGCCGCGCTTGTTACGGGTAAGTGAAATCCTGGGCCGAATTAAATCAGGTTTTTAGGTCTAAATTAAGCCCTAAACCTAATTTATTCCACATGTATAAATACTCTCTTCCTCCCAGCCGTTTTTGGTACTTGAATATTGAAGAGAAACACAATTCTCTTGCTTTGATTCAAAGATCAAACACTCCCGTTCATAGAGATTTGTTCGTGAGATTCAAGGCGATTGAGATAGGACCGCCGGTGACTACCTACCTGTGTGCTGCTTTGTGGTACGTAGTCCGTGATCGTTTTATCCTCGGAGAAATTTGCCTGTACCTGAGTTGCACCAATTGGGGGCAATATTTTCTCTTAGGACAGTCTTCCTAAGGCGACTCGATCAAATCACGATAAGTTTTCTAACCGTTTGATTTCTTGTTTCTGTTTGTTTTCCTGATCCTGTTCCTTGGCTTTCGGTTTTGCTATTGGCATCTTAATTGGTATGTTCTTGACTTGATCAATAAAATCCCCTACTGTTGATTAAATCTTTGTTTAATCTGTGGTGCTTATTAATTTAATTTCCAACAGTCTAAGAGAAAATAGTATTTTATTTGATCATGTCTGGTGGTTCCTCTAGCTCTCCCTTTAAGTCCCTAGTTGACACCTCCGATCTTCCGGAGAAGTTTGGTGGTAAGAACTTCAAGCGTTGGTCTGAACGCATGAAGATCCTGGGCTCAATTAAGGGTATGTCGTATCTTGACATCTAAATGTCCCGCTACGAATGGTGATGATCCAGTTAATGTGGCTGCTGTTAAAGCGTGGAAGGAGCGGGACGATGTTGTTCGAGGATGCATTCTCGGCTTTGTCGAATGCACTCTTTGATGTTTATTGCTCTGCTCCTCTCATCTTTGCGTCCTTTGTGGGATTCTCTTTCCAAGAAGTACAAAGACCGATGAATCCGGTGTGGAAAAGTACCAAGTGGGAAAGTTCCTGAATTATCACATGAGTGAGGGAAAGTCGGTTACCGACCAAGTGCACGAACTCCAAATCGCTTTTGCGTCACTCAAGGATGCCGATACATGGGACTTCCCGATAAGTTCGTTGTCATGGCTATCATTGAGAAGTTTCCTCGATCTTGGGGGAATTCGGTATGACCCTCAAGCATCGTCTTGGAAACTTGTCACTCAATGAGTTGATGAATGCAATTGCGATTCAGAGGTGCATAATGGTAATCAACCTAGCGTACTGTGGAGGGCTTTGCGATATGGTTAGGTAAAAGCAAGTTTAAAGGAAAAGGTGTGAAAACTTCTAAGGATAAAGAAAACCATGATAAACTTAAAGTTAAGAAAAATAACTTTAGGAAGTCAAGAGCAAAACAGGCTATTTGGAATTGTGGAGAAGGTGGACACTTTTCTAGGGATCGCCCGTCCAAGAAAGGAAAAGGACCACAAGCCTCTGCGATGACCATCCTGCTGTCAACATGGTGTTGGGTCCGAAGGATTATGATGATCCCGACTCGACGCACTGGAGTTGACGATCGACTGCTGCAATGTTACAAAGTATGTAACTTCTTGTCCCGAACTCTTTGCGTCTATGAACCCAACGAGTGGCTAGTTGACACCGGGCAAATGTGCACGTTTGTGCTTTGATAAATTGCTATTTGTGTCTTACCGGCTTGTCAGTGGTAGATCGGTGACGATGGGGAACTCTAGTGCTTTGCAAAGGTGCTTGGGACTGGACGCGTGGACCTGAGGTTTCCCAATGGGCGCATTCTTACCTTGCATCGAGTGTATCACGTTCCTGATATTCGTCGCAACATCATTAGTGGTTCTAGTCTAGTTAGGGAAGGATTTGAGATTTCATTTAAGTGTAATAAGGTTATAATTTTGGATTTACGGTAGTTTTGTGGGGAAAGGATATTCCTCGGATGGTTTATTTAAAATTAGAGTTGAAACTGATGTTTGTTCGCACAACAATAATTTTAGTTCTATTGATTATCCTGTTTCGTATTCCATTGAATCTTCAAATGTTTGGTATGGGCGTTTAGGACATATTAACTATGATTACGTGAAAAGAATGATGAACTTAGATATTATTCCTAAACATGCTATTGATAAGAATTCTAAATGTCATGTATGTGTTGAAGCTAAATCTACAAAAGGTCCGTTTAAGTCGGTTGTGAGAAATTACGAAATTCTAGATTTAGTTCATGCGATATTTGTGAATTTAATGGTGTGTTGACCAAAGACAAAAAGAAATACTTTCTCACCTTTATTGATGATGCCCGGTAAATCATGTTATGTCTATTTGCTTAGTTCTAAGGATGAAGCATTAGATAAATTCATTATATTTAAGAACGAAGCGAAAACCTGGCCCGGCAAGAAACTTAAACGGTTAAGGTCTGATAGAGGAGGTGAATATGAGTCTAACCCCTTCATGTACTATTGCCAAGAAAACGGAATTGTACATGAAGAGACTCCTCCCTACACCCCTCAATCAAATGGTGTTGCAGAACGTAAGAATAGAACCCTTACTGATATGATTAATAGTTTGCTCATAAGTTCTGGACTGCCCAAATATATGTGGGGAGAGGCTTTGAATACGGCTTGCCATATTCTGAATAGAGTCCCTCCTAAACATAGAAAGGAAAGCCCGTTTGAACTTTGGAGAGGTCGACAGGCTAGCTTGAAACACTTAAAAGTGTGGGGGTGCCTTGCAAAGGTACTTGTACCCGCACATAAAAGGAAAAAGCTTGGACCTAAAACTGTTGATGCTATCTTTATAGGTTATTCTGAAACAAGTTATGCATTGAGATTTCTTATTATAAAATCTGAAATTTCTGGCATAGATGTGAACTCTATAGTTGAGTTACGTGATGCAACATTTTTTGAGGATGTGTTTCCTATGAAGGACGGACTTCCTAAGGAATCTAACCCGACCACTAATTCCATTCCTGCTCAAGTAGAGGAGATGACAAATGTGGGGGTTGATTCCAGTGCAACTCATTCTGACGATGAGATTGAACCAAGAAGGAGTAAAAGGGCAAGGACCACCAAGGACTTTGGAAGTGATTTCATCACTTACAATGTTGAGGGTGATCCTCTAACCTTCAAGGCTGCTATGGCTACTTCTGATGCCAAGCAGTGGAAGGATGCTGTTAAGAGTGAGATGGATTCTATTGTCTCTAATGGGACATGGGAATTGGTCGATCTCCCTCCTGGTTGTAGCACGATAGGGTGTAAGTGGGTCTTCAAAAGGAAACTGAAACCGGATGGAACCGTTGACAAGTTTAAGGCTAGGTTAGTGGCTAAGGGATTCAAGCAAATGGAGGGAATAGACTATTTCAATACCTATTCGCCAGTTGCTAGAATGACTACAATTCGAATGCTTATCGCATTGGCCTCTGTATATGATCTTCCTATCCATCAGATGGATGTGAAGACCGCCTTCTTGCATGGCGATCTTGAGGAAGAAATTTATATGGATCAACCTGAAGGTTTTGAGGCCCCTGGCAATGAGAGAAAGGTTTGTAAACTTGTTAAGTCCTTGTATGGACTTAAACAAGCCCCTAAGCAATGGCATGAAAAATTTGATAAAATTATTTCATCGTTTGGCTTTGTTAATAATGAGTTTGATAAGTGTGTTTATAGCAAGAGTATTGGTGATAGTAGTATTGTCTTATGTCTGTATGTCGATGATATTCTGTTGTTTGGAACGGATATGAGGATAATTGATACTACTAAGGCATTCTTGAAAAGTAAGTTTGAGATGAAAGATATGGGAGTAGCAAGTGTGATTCTTGGCCTTAAGTTGACTCGTTCAACTAGTGGCATAACCATATCGCAATCTCATTATACTGAAAGTGTAATTGAGAAATTTGGTTATAAGAATTGCAAAGTGGCTAAGACTCCATATGATCCTTCATCTGCTCTTACTAAGAATGAAAGTGGAGTACCGATGGCTCAGTTGAGATATTCTCAAATCATTGGAAGTTTGATGTATCTTGCCAATTGTACTAGACCGGATATATCCTATTCGGTTACTAGGTTGGCTAGATATACTCAATGTCCAAATAAAGCACATTGGGAAGCTCTTGATAGAGTTCTCAAGTATTTGAAGGGAACGATTTCCCTTGGGCTGCATTATGGTAGATATCCTTCTGTGCTTGAAGGGTATAGTGATGCAAGCTGGATTGCCTATAACTCCGGGAGTTATGGTTGTACGGGGTATGTTTTCACCTTAGGCGGAGCTGCAGTCGCTTGGAGGTCGACCAAACAAACTCTGTTTTCTAGGTCTACATTTGAGGCCGGAATTAGTTGCCCTTGACACTCTTGGATTGGAAGGCCGAATGGCTTCGAGGACTTATGTCCGAGTTGCCTATGGTCGATAAGCCCATACTGTTATCTCGTACATTGTGACAACACTGCCACAATTGAGAAAGCGAAAAGTGTTAAGTACAATTGTAAAACTAGGAGACACATCCAAATTAGATTAAAATCTATAAGGGATCTTGTGTCTCGGAAGGTGATAGCGTTGATTATGTTGGTACCAAGGATAACACACTGATCCTTTAACCAAAGGGCTAGAATTTGCTCTAGTTCAAAAATCTAGGTTGGGGATGGGATCGAACCCCGTCGACTCAAACGCAGTAGCAACCCAATCTACACAGTGGAGATCCCACAAAGGAGATTCAATGTGGTAATAACAAGTGTGGGGTGAGTCGGAGCACGAATAATAGATTGACATGTTACATGTCGAGTCTATCCACTGAATAGCCTAGAGGTGCTCATTCTTTGCTAATTTAGTAAAAGTTTGGAACTTTGAATGGGATCAAGTATTTGAGACAAGATGTTAGCGATACATCTTCTGAGATGCCCTAAGTGAGTGTTGTTGTTGGCGCAACTAGAGGAATTTGGGTTATTCCTTGAAAGCACTCATGATAGAGGATCGGGACGTATGACTTATAAGCGTCGAAGTGTTTGATAGAGGGCCTATCATAGCTTTTGTTGTGTTTGTTACCGAGGCCTCTACATCCAAAGGCATCGGATTCAAGACACCCGTTCATCCGGTCTGTGGAGGTTTGCGTTGGATAACATAGGTAGTGGTTCAAGGCTAGGAAGGTACCATTATTGAAAGCATGGCAATGGACAATGCAGTACACGTCATATTTCTATGAACTTGTGGGGGATTGTTGGAATATTTGCATATGTGGTGTTGAAGTTCATAGTCATATTGCCTTGGTGGGTAATTGGCTTGGAATGAACGAGGCAAGGAGGATTTTCACGTGCGGGTTCTTGCCTTCGAGAGCGGCCGCGCTCGGCCACGTGAGCGGCCGCGCTTCTCTTCCGCGGCTTCACCCCAATTTCACTGTCTTCGAGCGCGGTCGCGCAAGCCACGAGGGCGGCCGCGCTTGTTACGGGTAAGTGAAATCCTGGGCCGGGTAAATCGAGGTTTTTAGGTCTAAATTAAGCCATAAACCTAATTTATTCCACATGTATAAATACTCTCTTCCTCCCAGCCGTTTTTGGTACTTGAATATTGAAGAGAAACACAATTCTCTTGCTTTGATTCAAAGATCAAACACTCCCGTTCATAGAGATTTGTTCGTGAGATTCAAGGCGATTGAGATAGGACCGCCGGTGACTACCTACCTGTGTCTTTTGCTTTGTGGTACGTAGTCCGTGATCGTTTATCCTCGGAGAAATTTGCACATGCACGAGTTGCACCAATTGTGGGCAATATTTTCTCTTAGGACAGTCTTCCTAAGGCGACTCGATCAAATCACGATAAGTTTTCTAACCGTTTGATTTCTTGTTTCTGTTTGTTTTCCTGATCCTGTTCCTTGGCTTTCGGTTTTGCTATTGGCATCTTAATTGGTATGTTCTTGACTTGATCAATAAAATCCCCTACTGTTGATTAAATCTTTGTTTAATCTGTGGTGCTTATTAATTTAATTTCCAACACCCTTTCCTTAAACTTGCAACTCCCTCCCTCTCTCTCTCTCTCTCTCTCTCTCTTTCTCTAATACACAAACACACACACACACACACACCAAATGACATTGATATTCTGCATTCTCTTCTTGTTCATATCATCAGCAACTGCATGTGAAAGATGTGTTCATCAGGCTAAGGTTGCATACTTCTCCGATGCCTCAGCACTCTCATGTTAGATTCTTGAAAAAATCTTGAAATTATGAATGATTAGGCCATTTGACCCATATGATTATTTGCTCACAAATTTCTAAAGTGGGATCGGCCCAGATCATATTTCTTGATATAATCTAAGGGTATTCATCATTTTATTGAAATAATGCAGCTGGAGCTTGTGGGTATGGTTCCATGGCTACAACCTTCTATGGTGATCACCTTGCTGCTGCCATTCCTAGCATTTACAATAATGGTGCTGGCTGTGGGGCTTGTTTTCAGGTTATTTTCAATAGCATAATTCTTATTTGGACTTGAAATATTAAATCTTTTTAGGTAATTTAAGCTGATTAAATGGGATAAGAATGTCATTTGCAGATTAGATGCAAGGACGCAAAGCTTTGCAGCAAACAAGGGACTAAAGTTACAGTAACTGATCTCAATTATGACAAAAGGGTAGACTTTGTGATCAGCCGTGGAGCTTTCATATCTATGGCCAATAAGGGCATGGAACAGGACGTCTTGAAACTCGGCATTGCTGACATGGAATATAAGAGGTGAGAGTACAACCCACAAATACCTACAAGTCATTCATTTTCTTAAGTCAATATTATGGTACTTAATGAGAGCTAATTCAGTCAATTATGTACCTTGCAGGATACCTTGTGATTACAATGGTAAGAATTTGTCAATCAGGGTGGAAGAAATGAGCCAAAAACCAGATTATCTAGCCATTAAGTTCTTGTACCAAGGTGGCCAAACAGAGATTAGCGATGTCAATGTAGCTCCGGTACATCAATAACTTCTATTTCTGATATACTCCCTCCGTCCCAATAAGACCTTCCACTTTTTTAAAAATCACGCAAATTAAGGAAAGGGGAGGGAAGTAAAGATGTTGTGAGTGTAATTTGAAAATAGGAGAGAGAATGAGTGGAGGAAATAGTAAATTATAATAGTGTTGTGAGTATTAAAATAATGAGGAGAGAGAATGAGTGGAGGAAATAGTAAAGATTCCTTTGCCAAAAAAGGAAAGTGGAAGCTATTAGCGGGACACCCAAAATGGCAAAAAGGGAAGCTCTTATTGGGACGGAGGGAGTATTTCTTATGTTATCTATGCTGCATTACAAAAGTATCAATACAATATACTATTGGTCTTTGTGATTTTATTTTCTTTTTTCTTTTTTTAGGCTGGTTCAGATGTAGTTTGGGGTTCAATGAAAAGAAATTATGGAGCAATCTGGGACACAAATAGTATGAAAGTTTCGTGTAGCTAGGAAGCTTCAAACAACTCAACAGTTCACGAATGTGAGTACAGATGTGTTCCACAACTGTCCACACATCCACAAATAATGCAGCGGAATAAAATAATAACACAAGAGTTGTATACGTTCACTGGTTTTGATCCCAGCAAACTAGGCTTACGCCTAAAAACTTTTCACTATTAAAAATTGTGTTGCTTACAAAAACACTAATAAGTGAAAACTAAAATACGAATATACTAAACAAGTTCTAATCACCTTCTATGATAAGAACAGACTCCCTTTCCCAAGTAGACTCTATTCCAATCAGAAGTAAAACAAAGATCTTAGACAAAAACCTAGATGTAAGTTTGGATGTATGTCATAACCTTCACTCACACCCTAAAATAACAATGTTGAAATCGTGAATCACAACTGTGTATTGTGTCTCAAATTCACTCCAAAGCCGTGTCTTCTCTTGTGCTGATCACTTTGTATTTATATGCACCTTGAGAGGATCTTCACGAAAGTAACCACTTTCCTTTTGTGAGTTTCCAAATCCTACAAGGAAACATGAAACACTCACAAGGAAAGATCTTTTGTTAGTAGCTTAGTCCTAATATAAATATATGTACATAAATAAAAGATATTTACAATATTAACAAATATATAAATCTTTCATGAAAGTCCCAAAATCAACTTACCATTTTTGATATTGATTCGAAATAAGGAAACACATTGTTTCCTAAAGACACACTCTTTCAATCTCCCCCTATTTTGGACTTTCTGGTCAAAATCAAAGATTTATGATGATCATATCATGACCAATATTTTCAGACATGAAAACTCCCCCTGAATGGATGTGTGTGCAGATGTGTCAACACATTCACACACAACTGCATAGAACAAATTAGTACTAAAACTGCAGTTCAACAAATATATTAAAAGGCAACCATTCAGCATCAGTTTAGGATTACAGGCCATAGATAAAACTATCAAAATACTAAAAACAGAAATTAAGATTGTTTTGGAACCATCACAGAATAAAGCAAATATTAAAACATTGTTTTTGAACTTCATCTCCCCCTTAGATCAAAGATCCCATTTTCTCCATGATGAGTAGACAGGAGCAGGAGCAGCAGGAGCAGGATCAACATCAGTTCCTTCTCCCCCTTTGTGAACAGAAAGAGTAGCATGCCACCTTAGGAGTCTGTCTTTGAGAGCTTTGAGGTTGTTGGCATGGGATTGGGAGGCTTGCATTTGGGTGGACAGGGCTGAGGTGAGGGCTTCAGCAGCAGCTATTTCATCATCCAGTTCCTGCATTTGTGCTTCAAAGAGATCCACATATGTGTGGCTGGATGTGCCCATATCTGGCATAGCAATTTCAGAAACAACTCTTAATGGGAGATCAATAAACCTTTGTTTTTCATCCAACAAGGTTTTGGATTCTTTAAACAACTCAAACTTATCAATCCTAGCTTCTCCTTTTTCAGCCTTTACACCTTGGGCAATTAGAATTTGAGAGATGAGGGCAGGATAAGGAAGAGACCATTTCTTTGAAGGGGATTCAGAATACCCACTGATCTTCCTAAAGATAAACTCACCAAAATTGATATTTTTCTTAGCCCCTAATCTGTAAAGTAGATCAGCCTGAACTCTAGTCACAGATGTTTTATTGTTGGAAGGGCAAAGATTGGCAGTTAAGATAAAATGGAAAAAGCAATAGAAAGAGGTTGTACACCCGCAATTGAATTTCTTCGTATTACTTATCTGTCTATTAAATACACCCGCAAACTTCATTAAATTTTCACCATCTTTATCTTCATCCTCTCTACACTGCTTCAATTTGAAGCTGTCTTTTTTCCTTCTAGAAATTGCATATCTCCCTTCTCCCTCTCATTCGAAAACTAGGGTTTTCCGTTGGAGTTTTGGCACCAAATTTCGATATCTAGGGTTTTTATCGCCGGTCTGTTCTCTCTTTGACCATGGCGGCGGAGAAGCTTAGGGACTTGTCTCAACCGGTTGACGTCCCTTTACTTGACGCCACAGTCTCTGCGTTCTATGGCACCGGATCTAAGGAAGAGGTTCGTTTCTCACTTGTGAATCTGCTCTCGTGTTCTGTTCGGATTTCTGTGTAGGTTAGATAAGGGGATAGTTGAAAGAACAAATTGCAAATTAAAATATACATAGGAGTATATTTAATTTAATTCAATTCTGATGTATCAACAATTTTTTTTTGCAAATTAAAATTAAATAAACACACAATAAGTGGCCTTGCAAGGGGTAGTTGAAAGAACAAATTGCAAAAAATTGAAAGAACAAATTGTAAAAAATTAAAGAATAAATTGAAAGATTAATCATTTACCTGACCGGCCGGATTGTGAGCAAGAGATAGTGAAAGAATTTACTTCATCCATAGCCAAATTGGAATTGTAGTTTGATTTGAATTTAACACCCTAGTAGCAGCCTTGCAGGGGGTAGTTGCAGCTTTAAAGAATCTAATTTAGAAGTGCAGTAACATTGTTTACCTTACATGCAGAACAAGATACTTTCTGGAATTTAGAGAATAGCCTTCACCGATCAGACAAGAAACATACAAAACCTATCTAGAAATTTTTCGAAATTTGCCTTCACGTTTTGCTGCTTTTAGAGCGGCAACAATTCTCTCTAGCCTGCTAAGTCGAACATCTATTTCTAATTCTGGCAACTTAAATGTTTTATCGACTAACTCTGTGTTCATGTTTTTAGGTTCCATTACAAATCCCACTTGTTGAAGATCTCCATCAGTTGCCACCGAAGATGATACATTTGAAAATTTCTCATTGGACTCCTCCACGCCCTCAATTTCCCTTTCAATGGCCTCAAACCCCACCCCTTCTTCAGTAGGAGCAGTTTCTCCCTGTTTCGTTGAAACCCCTTCTGCATGCTCACAGGCTGGAGGCAAATTCATTGGAGTTGCATGTAGATTCATAGCTAGTGAGGGCTGTGGTTCCTTCGGCAGCTCAACAAATAGGTCTTTATGATTCCGATATTTAAGTTGGGGAGCTCGGTACACAATATGGCCAGGCGAAAATGTGAGCCGGTCAGGCTTCTTTATAGCTCTAGCTCCGAGGTTTACAGGACTTGTCAGAGCAGCTAGGGTTATGTGGGGCTGTGGTTGGGAGGGTGGGTGTGGGTTGATGTTTTCGATTAGGGGTGATCGTGGTGGGGAGTGTTGCGGTTGGTTGATGTTTTCGATTATGGGGGATTGGACGAGCGTGTTGGCCTGTTCTGGGGATAAATGCAGGGGTGACTGTTGGCTGTTCTCGGAAGAGGATTCCCGCAGCTGTGAGTGGTCGGAGGACTCGGGGGGTTCGTGAGTGTGATTGGCGGGAGTTGGCATGTGCTGGGGAGGGTGTTGGGGATGAGTGGTTTCTGTTTTCGGGTGAGGGGGTTGGGCGGGAGTTGGGATGTGTTGGGGAGGATGGTGGGGGTGAGGGGGTTGGGCGGGAGTTGGAATGTGCTGGGGAGGATGGTGGGGGTGAGCTGACA
The DNA here is from genome assembly GCA_022495995.1 of Adenophora triphylla var. japonica. NCBI lineage: Eukaryota > Viridiplantae > Streptophyta > Magnoliopsida > Asterales > Campanulaceae > Adenophora > Adenophora triphylla. The sequence continues at coordinate 722,876 of JAFEMH010000489.1, forward strand.
AAAAACATATTCTCTACAACTTTGCGTTTCTCCCACAAGCCAAGCTGCTTCGCATAAAACTTTTTAAAATCCTGATTGTTGCCCCCGCTATTTCCCTTCGTCCTGATAATCTGAAGAACCCTAATCTCACTAATCTCCCTTGTGGTCATGTCTTTCAACTCTTCAAATTGTTTTGAAACAAGACGTGGTGAATGATTCACCACATTATTGAAGCAAAACAATGGGGCCAAGAGGAGCCTATACTTGATCTGTTGATGAAGCCCCGGCAGCAACCTGATTTGAGTCATATGGATGCCAACACATATCCTGTTTAAACAAGGGGTAAATGAACAATCATGCTTCAATTTATCCCTCAATTTCAGTTCTTCATCATAAATAAAAACAATGTAGAGTGTGAAGCCAAAATTCAGAAATCAACATTTGCATGGAAGTAAATAAAATAAGAATTTGGACTAAAATACACTCCCTCCATCCCAAAATAACCTACATGTCATTGGCCATGGCGAGGTGTATGTCAAAACACGCATACTATTACCCCATCTACAGAAGTAGGGGCTGATTCTATATTGCAGAAGCCACTTAAAATGCTGATCCAATGCCTCATACCACTCAGTACTCCCATGTTCAACACCAAAACAATCTTCAATTACAGTATTAAGGGAGTTCTAACAGTCATTAAGGGAGTTCGTACCCATCCACACATTGCACCCGCAACCAGAGTAAAGTTCAGAGATAAATGAGAAATATATGTGCAATTGCTCTTCTTACAAACAACTACTGCAATACTAAGTTTGTTCCAGATTTACAGTCCATTGAAACCTACTGCAATACTAAGTTTTCCATTTACAGTGACTACAAATTGAGAGCACAGCAGCTTTAATAAATGCAGAAAATTATTAATTAATAAACTTCAAGAGAAAATAAATAAAATTTGCAAAACTTTGACAGAAAAGAAGTTTATTTCGGGGGTGTACCTCATCAGTAAGGTTGGCAAAAACGGGTCTCACTTTATCCGTTATGCTCTTCATGTCGTGGCAAATTGAGCGAAGAGCATGCAACACCGGAATCAAGTGAAGCGTCGGTTGCTCCACCCTCTTAACTTCAATACCCAATGCCGCTCGGAGCTTGGGTATGTGGTATAAGAAAAAGGCCTAAGAAAATAAATATATTAAAACGTATTAATTAGAATTCAAGTTATCAAATACTCCCTCCGTCCCACCGATCTTAAGAAAACTTTCCATTTTGGGCGTTCCACCGATCTTAAGAATTCCAAAAATGGAAAGTTTTTATTATTTTTATACTCTTTCTACCCCACTCATTCTCTCTCCTACTTTACTTTTACACTCACAACATTCTCTCTCCTAACTATTCATCCCACTCATTCTCTCTCCTATTTAATTTTTCACACTCACAACACTTCTTCCACTCATTCTCTCTCCTAATACTATAATAATATTTCTTAATTCCCGTGCCATTTGACTTTTTCTTAAGATGGCCGGGACGGAGGGAGTATATATCAACATGAACGAAAAACGAAAAAGATTTTAAAAAAATTGCATTACCACTAGAATAGGGGTGTTGCCCTTAATGGATGTCAAACTCTTCAATTTGAAATCGTTCATGCCATTGTAAAGGAATGCCAACAGCGCGGCTCCCCACGCGTAAGAGTTCACCTCGTCCAATTTTTCGACAAATTGGAGATACGACCTCATGGCCACATGACCATCATGTGAAGGGATGATCATGCAGTGGATAATCAATAAAAGGACAGCAACTATCCTTTTCTCTTGTGGATGAGCGACACCCTTCGCAATTAATTGAAGTTTTGTTAAAGAAATGTGTTGCTTTTGATTGATTTGGAGTTGTGTTAGAAGTTCAATCCCGAACACTCGAGTGAAGGCATCCGGATCCCGGCTCTTCTCAGGTAACACCGGTTTGCCAATGATAGGCAATCCGGTCAGATAGAGGACATCCTCTAAGGTGGGGTTCATTCTGATTGGATTATTATCATTATTGACAAACTCGAACCCAAAAGCTTTTTGTGCGCTCATCTATCACGACATACCTATCCATTGCCTCTTCAATTAAGTCACTGATAGTGTATATATCCTTTTCTTCCAGACCGTCGCACACTTTCAAGAGGCGAAGCAGGCAACTACCAGTGCCGTTATATTCAATAATGTGATTTATATATTCCCGAAATTCTTGATCAAATTCAGCATAGAATTTGCAAAGTGTAGGAAGTCTGTTTCCTACCAACATTTCCTACAAGAATAATATAACCATGATCAACAAAATAACCAAGACGAAATAAATAAAAGGAAGGAAATGTTTAATGAGCATAGAGGTCAGAATCGTGAATGATAAAAGTGTTTAATTCACTACCCCTACAGAGTAATCCACATAGGGAGAAGAAGTCTTTTTCGCATTGGTGCGAGTAAACTTGGCAAGATAATTAAACTCTTAACTAACATTCCAAATTTTAATTTATGAAACACGAGATATTAAATGCATTGGATTACAAGAGATATTCGCATCTTTTTCGCATTGGTGCGAGTAGAATTTGCAAAGTGTAGGAACTCTCAACCATTCTCTTGCTATTAACGTCGCAGGTGACTATAGCTAAAGGCAGTGGTAAAGCCAGGATGTTCCAGAAATTTCAAAGTTTATGGATCTCTTTTTTATTTAGGGAAGCGAATGGAGCTGCAGACTGTTTAGCAAAATCAGCTACAAACTCACCTTTTGTAAATCTTTCTTTTGTGTATCCCTGCCTCAAAAGGGATAAGATGGGGGCAGTAATGTCTAGGGAAATCAGCTCTATGGTAGAACAAACTGTTTGTATTAAGTAACTTTTGTAAATATTTGTTTATGTAATATATTTTTGTTTGGCAAAAAAAAAAAAAAAAAAAAAAAAAAAAAAAAAAAAAGGAGCTCTACTAAGTTTCCTTAGTAAATAAGGGTGGGAAACAGAGAGTTTTCCCCTTCATCTATCACTTGTTCCTCCGCCTCTTAACAAAAAAAAATAATAATACTAACTTTGTCCCTAAATGAGTGTCCAAGTTTCATTTTAAGGGACATAACTTTTTGTACAATTTGGTGGCAAAATTCATATACTCCCTCCGTCCCACGTGAATGCAAACTTATTTCCATTTTGGTCCGTCCCACGTGAATGCAAACTGCCCAAAATGGAAACAAATTTATTATTTTATATTCACCCTATCCCACCCACTCATTCTCTCTCTTCATTTTCCACCATACAATTTATTCAACCAACCTACTATTAACTCCACTCATTCTCTCTCTTCATTTCCTACCACACATTTTCATTATCTTAATAATACTCCTTAATTATTGTGCCCGGAAAAATGGTTTGCAATGACGTGAGACGGAGGGAGTATAATCTTGTAATCCTCTTTACAAACATTTAGTTTTTGCAAGTACAAATAGACCGTTGAAAAAAAAATTGAAAAAAAAAAACATTTAGAGAAAGTTCTGATCACAATGGACACTCATTTAGGGACAGATGAGTAGTCGCCGGAGGAGATATCGTCGGAATTTAGGGACAGACGGAGTTGAAAAAAAAACTAGAAAAATTATTATGGGTTTTTGCTTAAAAAAAGAGAGAAATACAAAAGATGAAATAAAGAGAGAAATGATTACCGCGTTTGTTAGAAATGGGTGAGCAGAAGGAGTCGCCGGAGGAGTCGTCGGAAGAGGCCGGAGGAGTCGCCGGAGGAGATATCGATCGTTTGTTGGGAGAGTACGAGAGAAATGACCGCCTAGGTGTAAGTTGGAGATTTTGTGGAAGGAGAAAGATTTTTTTCGGGAAAGGTAATGAAAGATTTTTTTTTTCAAAATTAATGAAAAATTGATTGTCCCTTTGTCTCATTTGAAATGCAAAATACTTATCGATTCTGGGTGAGTTTGGCATTGCTTCTGATTTTCTGAAAGTGATTTTTTAAAAGTGATTTTAGAAAAATCGATTATTTGTAATAAATACTAAAATTTATAAGTATGTTTGGATAGTATATGTTCAAAACTAATTATTGAAGATAAATATCAAAAATGACATTTATGATATGTATCTCGATATAATAAATGTATAAAAGAAATAAAGATTATTATTGTAAAAACAACACAAATAACAGCTTCTAAGAATCACTTTTAGCAAAAGCTGGGTCATAGCTGCTTTTACGAAAACACAGTTTTTTGCGTTTTAACAGCTTAAAATCATAATCAGTATTGTTATTCAAACACTATTAAAAGCGATTTTGAGCTTCAAAAGTGATTATAAGGCACAAAAAAAGCACTCTCAAACTCACCCTAAAAACAATCAAATTAATTATAAAATATGTGAAAATTCAATAATTCTTTTAAAAAAAAATAGTGATACTTTTCTTAACATAGTTAATAATTCTGTCTGTCCCGTTCCGAACGAAACGCATCGTTCCGATAAAATCAGTGAGGAACAAGTTAAATTCCGTTCCAGTAACATACTTCCTCCGTTCAGGCCGAAGTGTCCCAAAAGAAAAATTGCACGAGAATTAAGAAATGTGATGTAAGAAAGAGAAAAGTTTAAATGTTGTGAGTATGAAAAATTAAATAGGAGAGAGAATGAGTGAGAGGAATAGTTAGGAGAGAGAATGTTGTGAGTGTAAAAGTAAGACTATCCCCATCAGTGACCCTGACCCAACCCAACCTCAAATAAAATATTAATTTATCTCACTTTCATATACACACTTCCAACCTTATATAATTTATACTCCCATCAGTGACCTCGACCCAACCCAATCCAACCCAACCTTTTAAAAATAAAATTAATATATAAAATATATTAATTTTAAAAATATATTTATAGAAATACAAAATCAAAATAATTTGATCAAAAAAAAAAAAAAGAAATGATGCACAACTGTGGGCCAACCTCGGGGCAACCAATTGCCGAAGTCATGCAATTTGGTGACTTTCCTTGCTTTTTTTTTTTTTTTTTTGGGGTGACTCTCACAAGGAGAGTCACCGTGTGTATAAGTCCCAAAGTAGGAAAGAGAATGAGTGGATGAAATAGTGAAAAAACTTTCCTTTTTTGGATATGAGACATTTTAAATGGGACGCCCAAAATAAAAAGTTGGGACACTTCGACCAAAACGGAGGGAGTAACTTTTTTTATATAACTTTTTTATATAATTCTATTAAAAATTAAAAACTTATTAGTGATACTATTTTTCAAATAGCTCAGTAACATCAATTACTTTCATTTTTTTAAAAGAAACTCTCTCTTTCCCCTCAATCTTTATCAACCCAGGACAAACTGTCTTCTCCTCTACCAATACTCCGGTGATTCAATCTCCTACCCCATCTCCGGTAATTTTGAACTCATGGCTTCCTTTAATTAGGTTGTGATTTTTTTTTTTTTTTGGCTAATTGGTTTTATCGAGTAGGAGATGACTATTATATACAAGGCTTAAAAAAAAAAAAAAAAAAGTGGGCCCCCCAAAAAAACGGGGCCTCAGGGCGACCGCCTGCGCCCCTACACACGGGCCGGCCCTGCGTAGAACCGGACCCGGATTTAACCCGTAAGAATCGGACCCGTGCTAGGGATGTAAGCGGTTCGGTCCAAACCTCGGTTTGAAATCCAACCGAATCAAATCATGTGGTTTGGTTCGGTTTTTTAGTAGTAGTGGTTTGGTTTGATCTTAAAAATTGACAAACCGTGTGGTTCGGTTCAATTTGTGATCTGAACACTCCAAACCAGACCGAACCAAAGTGTAGGAACTCTCAACCATTCTCTTGCTATTAACGTCGCAGGTGACTATAGCTAAAGGCAGTGGTAAAGCCAGGAGGTGACTGGAAGGGGGTCAAACTGATTTCTTGCAAAAGGGGGTCAAACTGATTTGGTGGTGGGCGGATCCTTTCAAATGTTCTATTGGATTGGTTGATAAAAGGAGGGTATTTGGCTACTAGTGTCCGGGAGCCCAAAAATGCTTGTACTACCCCCTTTGGCGAATCGATAAATTTCGTAAATAGTCATTTTCACCATGAAACGACTTCCGTTTGAGCTAAATTTTTGGTGGGCGGATCATTTCAAATGTTCTATTGGATTGGTCGAAAAAAAGAGGGTATTTGGCTACTAGTGTCCGGGAGCCCAAAAATGCGTGTACTCCCCCTTTGGCGAATCGGGAAATTTTGTAAATGGTGATTTTCACCATGAAAACGACCTCCGTTTGAGCCAAATTTTTGGTGGGCGGATCCTTTCAAATGTTTTATTGGATTGGTTGAAAAAATGAGGATATTTGGCTAATAGTGCCCGGGAGCCCAAAAATGCGTGTACTACCCCCTTTGGGGAATCGGGAAATTTCGTAAATGGTGATTTTCACCATGAAAACGACCTCCGTTTGAGCCAAATTTTTGGTGGGCGGATCCTTTCAAATGTTCTATTGTATTGGTTGAAAAAAGGAAGGTATTTGGATACTAGTGCCCGAGAGCCCAAAAATGCGTGAAAATGCGTGTACTACCTACCCCTTTGGGGAATCGTGAAATTTTGTAAATGGTGATTTTCACCATGAAAACGACCTCCGTTTGAACCAAATTTTTGGTAGGCGGATCCTTTCAAATGTTCTATTGTATTGGTTGAAAAAAGGAGGGTATTTGAATACTAGTGCCCGATCTGTTGGAGTTTTGACACCAAATTTCGATATCTAGGGTTTTTATCGCCGGTCTGTTCTCTCTTTGACCTTCAACCATGGCGGCGGAGAAGCTTAGGGACTTGTCTCAACCGGTTGACGTCCCTTTACTTGACGCCACAGTCTCTGCGTTCTATGGCACCGGATCTAAGGAAGAGGTTCGTTTCTCACTTGTGAATCTGCTCTCGTGTTCGGATTTCTGTGTAGGTTAGATAAGGAAATCACGGAATTTATTTTCTCCTCGGCGGAATTTACTAGTAGGTGGCCGGAGATGGGGGGAAGAACGCGTGACACAACCCATCTTACCCTATACTCAAGAAAATGGTATCGCCGGCGTCGGAGAGACAATTCATGAATGATTGTGCATGTGGGTAAGCTGGGATTTTTACTATAAATTGTGGGTTTGAAAGATTTTGGGAGAAGAAATACTTGGAAAGAAATGGGGATGAGCTAATTGGGGATTAATGTACCTGGGTGTTTAGACAAATCAGGGTACGAATAGTTCTGATCTAGAAAGGGGTGGAAAAATTGACCGGAGGGTGGCCGGGAAAAATGGTGGTTTGGAGATGTTGGTTGATAGGGGTGGACAATGTTGTTGAAAAATGGAAGAAGGGTTGGTGTGGGGGTGGGTGTGGGTGTGAGCGTATTTTTTGATAGTTTAGGTGGGTGTTTATTGATGAGATTAAAAGGGTAGAATAGTAATAATGATGGTGTAGTCTTAATTTTTATAGGTAAACTCAGTAATACGGGGGTATTAAGTAAAGGTATGGGGGTGAATAACAATTCTCAACAGCAATAGTAGGAATCAACCTGACACTAGTAAACAACAGTTTCAGCAACAAAAAGAAAACTAGTAGAAATCAAAAATCAGCAATAGAGAGATTGCTTTACCAGAGCATATCATTTCAGTTTCCAAACAAGTAAAGATGTTGTTCTTAGGGTTTTATTTCACTTTGCAGCAAATGTAATTATCAAAATTAATTGATCAAGCCTAGTAGCCTACTAAATTCTCAAACTAGGACACAAATCACACAAATGAATACACAAAGAAAGCTGATTTTATGAAAAACATCGGAGAAAGAAAAGAGATTACAGGTTTATCGCAAGGGCGGAGGTACGCAGGAGCTGTCGTCGCCGGTTCGCACTTCGCCGTAGGATTTTTAGAGGGGTTTAGAAATTTGGGGTTTGGGGATTTTGATGATCGCCTCGTCGTCGTCGTCTTTGCATTCCTTTGGCGAATTGCGGGCGAACTAAGTGAGAGAGTTGTGTTATAATCATAAGGTAATTAAACGACGTCGTTTTGACTATAAATTAAAAAAAAATTAAGGGGGGGCTACTGCCCCTGCGTAGCTCCGCCCCTGGGCAAGAGTACTGTTGGGGTGCAAACCCAATCCCACATCGACAATTGAACAAAGTATTGTCAGGTTTATAAGAGCACACACCCATTTCATTAGTATGAGACCTTTTGGGAAGTTTTCAAGAGCAAATCTGTGCGGGCTGAGCCCAAAGCGGACAATATCATACTAATGTGGAGTGGTGGGGGTGGTCGCGGTCCCTACAAATGGTATCAGAGCCATGGTTCGGATGTTCCGGCCTGGGTGGACCGTGTGTGTGCGATTATAGTGGTGGTGGGATTCCCTCTTGTGTGACTTTGCGGATGGTTTCGCTTGTGTGGTCCTTGGTTTGAGGGGAGGATTGTTGGGGTGCAAACCCAATCCCACATCGACAATTGAACAAAGTATTGTCAGGTTTATAAGAGCACACATCCACTTCATTAGTATGAGGCCTTTTGGGAAGTTCCCAAGAGCAAATCCGTGTGGGCTGAGCCCAAAGCGGACAATATCATACTAATGTGGAGTGGTGGGGGTGGTCGCGGTCCCTACAAATGGTATCAGAGCCATGGTTCGGATGTTCCGGCCTGGATGGACCGTGTGTGTGCGATTATAGTGGTGGTGGGATTCCCTCTTGTGTGACTTTGCGGATGGTTTCGCTTGTGTGGTCCTTGGTTTGAGGGGAGGATTGTTGGGGTGCAAACCCAATCCCACATCGACAATTGAACAAAGTATTGTCAGGTTTATAAGAGCACACACCCACTTCATTAGTATGAGGCTTTTTGGGAAGTTCCCAAGAGCAAATTCGTGCGGGCTGAGCCCAAAGCGGACAATATCATACTAATGTGGAGTGGTGGGGGTGGTCGCGGTCCCTACAAAATTGTTAGGATTTAGGTCCCAACACAATTGCTAGATTGATAATTATGAGAGCACAAAATAACACAATAGCAAGAACAAAAGTAATACGAAACAAAATTGAAAAACAATGAACACAAGAGATTTACGTGGTTCACCAACTTGGCTACGTCCACGGGCGACGGAGAATCAATTCACTATAATCAAGAGGAGTACAAGGAGAATCAAGGTGAAAACCTTTCACACAATCTCACAATCTCTCACAATAGTAAATAATCTAACTTGTTTCTCTCTCAATCTCTCTATCAAGGCTCTAAGACGGAACAAAGACAAAAGGATAATATTTATATGGCAAAGCAAACCAGCTTCCGAACCCTAACACACAAATTCACCCCACCATAGCAATCCGGCGTGAGGCGCCCGCCTCAATCCTACCAAGCGCCCGCCTGGAAGGAGTACCAACCGAAGCCAACATTCTGTCCTTGATGCGCCCGCCTGAGACCAAGGCATGCGGCCGCCTCAAGGCCAGAAACAAGGCCAATCTTCTCGGTCATTCATGCGCCCGCCAGAGACCATGTGGGGCGCCCGCCTCGGACCAATGCAGCCATCCTCCTTTGTCATCAATTGAGAGTCACACCCAACAATTCTCCACCTTGACGATCAATCCCGAAACAAGCTATCTTCAAGAGAACATCTCTATCTCCGTCGCCACGCCCCGAAGGGCATCAATTTCTAGTAACACCCACTATGTCCAAGAACTTCTTGAACTTAGCAATCGAAACCTTCGAACCCGGCTTTGTCAACATGACCGCCTCCGTTATAATCATAACATACCCAATACAACCATCACTGTTCTTGCCATACACAATGTCCACACAAGCATTTGAATACGGAACTCGTGACCCATCATCTTTAGACTTGGGACAATCTAAAGAATATAACCATTTCACCCGGTAAGCATCATTGATATCTATCGCAGCCACAAGTATGCCATCGACATAAACAAGATAAACCAATGTGCCATCACTACAAACCATCAAGTAAACACAACAATCATATCCACTTCTAGCATAACCATGGGTAACAATAAAAGTGTCGAACCTTTTATACCACTGTCGAGTTGACTGCTCCAAATCATACAAGGACCTCTCTAACAGGCAAACATGATCCTTACCCTCGACAACAAACCCTTCAGGCCGGCGCATGTAGATCTCCACCTCAAGCAATAGATCTCGCATCGCCACAATGCTCAACAAGTTGTGAATAGATAAGTGTCTAACAACTAGTGAAATAATATCATTGTAGTCTATCCCAAACCTTGGGGTACCCCCTTTGAATTTGTAGACCCACTTGCGGCTGACTAATTCCTTCTTTGGTGGAGGTCTATCAAATTCCCATGTCCGATCTTCCATAGCAACCAACAACCTTGCAGAAACAACACACGACATAACTTCCTTGTAGAAGACTGCTCCATGCATATAAACAGATTTCGCAGCGGACAAGACATAAGCAACCATCTTCTCAAAGCCATATCGAACAGAAGTACTATCATTCCTTCTTCCCCTACCAAGATCACCGGTAGTCTCCACCTGCTTGTTGGTCTCCTCCTTCTGAACTGGAGCATCAGTCGGAGTCACTATATCAGACAAATCAACAGCATCCAAGTCACGTTCCACCCCTTTTGAGTTATCTCCAACTAACTCCACCTGTTTGTATACCCGTTCTGCAGAACAATTCTTCTCTTGGAGACGTAGAGCAACATCTCTACCAATCAGGAACTTAGACGCAATAGGATTCCATAACCGAAAACCACTCACTCCAGATATTTCTGTCAATCCCTTCAAGCCAATATGACCCGATGTCATGTCCCATGGTTGAGTAACCTCCGCCTCAATCGTTGACCCCGTTGCAATAGACACATCACCAACAACCGTAGACCCAAGAAGCTTATACAATGTCCCCACCTTCTTTCCCTTCAATGCCACCAAGTCACCTTTAGTAGCCGATAATTCACCATTCGCAATGGATAAACTATACCCAAGACTATCCAAGGTGCCTAGAGAAATCAGGCTCTTCTTCAGTTCAGAACATACCCGACATTCTCGCAATTTCCGCACTACTCCATCAAACATCTTAACCTTAATAGCCCCAATATCAACAACCTTGCATGCGTATTATTCCCCAACAAAACTACTCCACCAAAGAAATTTTTATAAGAACAAAACCATGCCCGATTGGGACGAATATGATAAGAACAACCAGAATCCAAAATCCAACTATCACGAACTTCGATACCCGGATCACAAGCAGTAAGTGCATCACAGTCACTGTCATCACTGGTGTTTTCAAGCACCACCCCAACTTCACCCTTGGCCTTAGCGGTTGTATCATTATCCCTTTTACCTCCTCGGTTAGGACAATTTCTCCGAATGTGTCCCTTCTCCTTGCAACCATGACATATCACATCTTTAAACCTTGAACTTGACTGACCCAAATTCCTTGAATTCGATCCCTTCCCTGCCTTCTTACCGCCTTTAGCAATTAAACCCTCACCTTGAGATTCAGCACTTGGGGAAGTCAAGTGTGTCTCAATAACCTCACGGCTTAATAAAGCGGTCTTGATTTCTTCCAAAGCAATCTCTTCCTTGCCATACAAAACTGTCTCGCGAAAGTGCATGTATTCCGAAGGTAGAGAACAAAGCAATTTTACCGCCAATTGCTCATCATCAATTTCGACATCGACATTCTTCAAGTCCATGACCAAGCCATCAAACTCATCAAGATGTTTCTCCAAGGACTCACCCGTTTTGAGTTTACACTCCTCGAGTTTCTTCAATAGTAGCAACCTGTTACTAACACTCTTAGTCATGTACAATTGCTCAAGCCTAAGCCAAAGCCCTGCCGCAGTCTTCTCTTCCACAACCTCTCTCAATACCTCATCTTTGAGACTCAATTGTAAGAGAGATAAAGCCTTCTCGTCCATGTCGTCAAACTGTGCATCCGTCAAGTTTGCCGGTTTCTTCGCCTTCTCAAGCAAAGCCTTGACGCAATTTTTACCCACCAAGATTGCTCGCATCTTTACTTGCCATAGCCCAAAGTTAATCTTGCGATTAAACTTCTCAATCTCGTACTTCCCAGACATCGTTACCAATAAGCAATACAAGATCCACAAACCGGAGCTCTGATACCAATTGTTAGGATTTAGGTCCCAACACAATTGCTAGATTGATAATTATGAGAGCACAAAACTACACAATAGCAAGAACAAAAGTAATACGAAACAAAATTGAAAAACAATGAACACAAGAGATTTACGTGGTTCACCAACTTGGCTACGTCCACGGGCGACGGAGAATCAATTCACTATAATCAAGAGGAGTACAAGGAGAATCAAAGTGAAAACCTTTCACACAATCTCACAATCTCTCACAATAGTAAATAATCTAACTTGTTTCTCTCTCAATCTCTCTATCAAGGCTCTAAGACGGAACAAAGACAAAAGGATAATATTTATATGGCAAAGCAAACCAGTTCTGAACCCTAACACACGGCCCAGCCCACCATAGCAATCCGGCGTGAGGCACCCGCCTCAATCCTACCAAGCGCCAGTCTGGAAGGAGTACCAACCGAAGCCAACATTCTGTCCTTGATGCGCCCGCCTGAGACCAAGGCATGCGGCCGCCTCAAGGCCAGAAACAAGGCCAATCTTCTCGGTCATTCATGCGCCCGCCAGAGACCATGTGGGGCGCCCGCCTCGGACCAATGCAGCCATCCTCCTTTGTCATCAATTGAGAGTCACACCCAACAAGTACAACCACAAATAATTGTGGTACAAGCATGCATTTACTTAAGACAATATTATGACACTTGAGGAGAGAAAATCATTCAGTCATGTATGCTGTAGGATACCTTGTGCTTAAAATGGCAAGAATTTGTCAATCAGGGTTGAAGAGTCGAGCTAAAACCAGGATTATCTAGCCATTAAGTTGTTGTACCAAGGTGGCCAAACAGGGATTAACCATGTTGATGTAGTAGATGTCCAAACAGAGATTAGCAGTGTCTATGTACCTCAGGTACATCTATTTTCCGATAAATTTCTTGTAGTATGGTGGGACCCTAGAGCCTCACTGTACGGGGATGCTTTGTGCACTGGACTGCCTTTTGTTTTTCTTTGTTGCAATACATTTATATATTGGTCTTCGTGATTTTGACTTTTTTCCTTATTTTTGTAGGCTGATTCAGATGCATTTTGGGGTCCTATGAGAAGAAATTATGGAGCGATCTGGGACACAAGCGATATGAACGAAGTTCCGGCAGGACCGTTGCTATTCGGATTAGTTGTAACTTTACGGGTATTGGGCAAAAAGATTGTTACCAGCTGACTGGAAGGTTGGGGAGATTTACGACATGGGGTTTCAAATTGGTGCCATTGCACATGAAATTTGTGATAAATGTGATGATGGGAATTGGTAATAAGGCTCCGTTTGTTTGGGGGAAAATGTTTTTCGGAAAACATTTTCCCCATTTTTCGGTGTTTGTTTCGCTCCGGAAAATTGAGAAAATGTTTTACGCTAAATATTTTCATTTTGTTTCGTTAAGTTATTAGGTGCATTGCACGCAGGGGCGGATTCAGTATGGCGCCAGGAGGTGCAAATGACGCACTTGACATTTTGAAAAAAAAAATTACAGAGTATTTATAAAAAAAAATATATATATATATATATATATAGGGTGCAAACTGTAATTTTCGAAAGAAGAGGGCGCAAAGTGTAAATATGTGAAAGTTAGATAAAACTTTTATCTAACTTTCACATATTTACACTTTGCATCCCTCTTTTTTTGAAAATTACAGTTCGCACTCTATATTTTATTTTATTTTTTAACACCCTCATTCTAAATCCTAGATACGCCACTGATTGTACGTGACTATATTTTTAACTGTAAACTATAGAAAAAACACATGAAATGAAAATAAAAAGAGGGTCCATGGTTTCTTCTGTACTAACCACCCGTACCCAACCCCCAACCCCTCCTCCCTTCCACAACAGTTGAAGCATTTTGAAACGCAAAGACTGTTTTTCTTTGAGCACACAATTTGAAGCGTTCGTGTTATTTTCCATATCTTCTAGTTTTCATATGAAGTATTTTGAAGAAAAGGCTCGCTCCAATATTTAGCGTCTTGGAAAAAACTTTGTTTTGGAGTTTTTTCCAAGAAGCTTCATTTTTTGAAAATGGAGCGTGCTAATGTATATTGTGAAGGGAAAACTTTGATTTAGAAGCAATAAGTCTGGAACTGATGCTATACACAAATATGGTCCAAAGGCTCATAAATCTGGCTAAGCCACCTTTTGACATTATTGCAGAGGAACATATAACTTGATGACGTCAAGCTTTTCAGGGTTAGAGCGGTTCAAGGATATCTGACAAGATATATTTGATGGTTTGATGTACCTAGAACACAACACAAATGAAGCACCGTTAAGGTCAAAGTTGGATGTTAATCCAACTCAGACCCTCGGGTGTGAGAGTAAGATTACTGAGTAAATAAGGCTTGGAATACCTTGAGTGTGTGTGAGTGTTTAAGGTTTGAGAATAATATGGCTTACTCAATATATTTGGAACTTACCTTGCCCAAGGGGACAAAGGTCTTCTATTTATAGGCAATGGAGAGGTGCTTGTTGAGGTAAGCAATGAGATCAGCCCTAGAGGGTACTTTGGTATTTGACCGCCTACACGTGTCCGCAGCTAATTGGCCCTGTCAGGGAGGGAACATTGACTGGAGAGGGGACATGGCTGAAAGGGACATGAGCCGTGTATATGGCTTGGCGCATTAAATGAAATAGTAGGCACCTGTCTGAGCCGCATTGAATGCGTGACGGGGGAGCCGACAACTTGCATGTCAGAGCCAGTGAGCTAACTTGCTCAGTAAGGCTTGACATTAACCGGGAGGCAGGTGAGATAACCGGGAGGCAGGTATGAGCCCGCGGTCAACATCTTGGGCGCGGTCAAAGGTATTTGACGCGGGCACGGATGGAGCGGTCATACCTCCTGCCGGCACCAATCCAGCGGGCACAGATAGCGAGGTCACACTACCCCCGGGCACCAATCCAACGGTCAGGGTTCCTCCGGTCTTTGAGAAGGATGATGCGGGGAGGTACGCGGTCTTGACCTCAAGGACCTCTCTGTCCGCGGTCTTCATCCCCGTGGTCTAGAAAATGCCACGTCACCGGTTCCTTGGACCAGACCGAGCGTGGGCCCGATCCAGCAGGCACGGGCTCATCAATGGCCCCTAGCTCCAAGTGTGATTATTTATGGTCTGAGCGAGAAGCTACTAGATAAGCTCGGTTGGATCAGACCGCTACTTTGGCGAGCACCAGTGTTGACGTTTTTTCTTTGGTTTTTGCTTTGCCTTCTGTGCTTATAGGCACGCTCGGGAGGCACAGATTGGAGACACGTGGCCCCTTACATGCTCTGCCTCCCGGTTAGCAAGTGGGCCCCTTGGCAGATGAAAAGACGGGGCGTGGTACGCACGAGGGGTACGTGTCAACCATCTGAGAGGGGTAATAAATGCTAACCGACGGAATTTTCGAAATTTCAAACGTTTGGAGGCGATTCACGGTTCGAGGAGCGGTTTGTGGGCTAATTAATAATAGTCAAACGGGTTTAACCCGTATTGGTAGGCCTTATAAATACCAAACCCTTCTACCTCAAACCCTTTTTACCGTCTTCAAGCCTTCGAAGTGCTAGAGAGAGAAACTTGCTGCGAATTTTGCGTTTCCTTGCTTCAATCCTCCCCCCCCTCAAGCTTTTTTCTATCGTAAGTAATTTTGGTGTTTGTTTCTTCTTCTTCTTCATCTCTTTCTATTTTTCTGGGTTTTTGAAAATGACTACCCGTGAGTTTGGACCCCGCCGTCCCAAAGAACTAGGGGATGGAACCACCCCGGATTACTTTGTCGTTTGTAAACGGACAGGGGGGATTTATAGGAAGGTAGCCCTTGGGTGGCTAATGCTATCTTTGTCTTGCTTTCTATATTTCTGTGAGAAATCCCAATGGGGGCCATTTGTCCCACCCCGGTTGTGGGAGGCCAAGAGGAAATATAGGTTAGGTGGTGATGTTCTGGTGTTGGGGGATACGAATAGACTAAGAAATTTTGTAATGAGGGTTTTGTGCAGGTTTTCCCGCGAGAGAGATTCGGCTCTGAATGCCGTTGAACTTGTAAGGAGAGCGATCCGCGTCCCCGGGCAGATAATTGACTGGGAAAAATGTGAACTGATGGACCCTAATCAAATTAATGAGACGCGGGCACAGAACTCCGAGGACCTGAGTGACCCTTTAGACATTCTCCCCCTGAGGACCGTTTTCCCTGACATTGTGCCCGGGGCCCCTAGTGTGCCCGTGGTCGATGTGAGTAGCAGTGAGGAGCTTGAGCCTCTTAACTTTGAGGTGACCGGAGGAGGGGAGGATGAACCCGAGGTGGCCCACTCTAGGGGTTCCTCCAATGGTCTCTTTGGCTCCGTGAGCTCGGAGATCGAGGAGGATGACTGCGAGCAGGCAGATCGAATGGCTGCGGGCACCGCCCAGAGGGCAACAGAAATTGTTGATGCCTTCGAGAAGGATTCCGGGGAGGTGGCCCCTGCCCGAGGTAGGGGCAAGCGACCAGCTGTGGAGGCAAATCCTGGCCGTGGCCGTAAGAGAAAAGCCAAGGAAGTGGCTACCATAGATTGGGAGGAGGAAATATACGAGACTTATAATGTTGATCGCAATGCCTTCCGTGTCCGCACCCTAGGCCATGTACAGATAAAGGGGAAGGACAAGCTACGGCCAGAAATAGTAGCGGATGTCCGCGAGGACAATAGGGCCTACATTTTTTATGGGGCCCAGTTTGAGAATGGCTTGAGGCTGCCCCTGGATCCTTTCTTTTACTTTTTTCTGGAGTTCAATAGCTGCCTGCCAATGCACCTGACTCCCAATGCCATCAGGGTTCTTGTTTCCTTCATAACCTGTGAGCACCCCAACCCGGGACCTATCTCGTATCCCGAGCTTGAGAAGCCCAAACTAAGAAATCTCATTTTCCATTTTCAAAAATCTTTTAATTTGCCTTTACAAGGAACCCAAATTCTAAATTTTCCCATAAACAAAATCAAATATAATATCTCCACTTGGAGGGATTTAAACAAATACCTTAAGAACCATACTTCATTAATTACATTGAAAACCCTAATTAACATTGTTTAACAAAAGAGTTTTCATCACAACTTATGAAAGAGTAATAATTAAACATGACTCCCTACAACCCACACATATACCTATCCTGACAAATCCCAAACGCAACAGTCCACAATCGTCTCCTCGGCCTCACTGGTTCAGGTCACCTGTCTCAGCATAATCTAAAGCAGTAAAAGGGAAGGGGTGAGAATAAATCTCAATGAGCTATTATGAATGCAGCAAGATGCCAACCAAAGTGCAACACATAGCATGGTAGCACATAACACATTATGAAAGCGGTAAACACCTTACGTTACCTCATTTTACCTTTCCCGTCTGAACAATAAGTCGTACAACGTGGGAGTAAAACTCCACTCTTTGGTGAATTGCCTCCAAGACATTCACCTCTTATAGGACTCATACTCGAGAGATCCATATAAGAAAAGATACCTATATCGTAGTATCCAACAATAATATCGCTAACTGTAAAGCTTTAGGCTTAATACGTAAGCATTCCCCTAAACACCAATCGCAGCAGTGCGTAAGGCTTCTTCATGCTCAATACGGTCGTTAGCACACCCACTGTGGCCACAGAGGGGAACGGTCACAGATATAATGAACCTTCAATCACTTATAGAACAAATCAATAAATGATTGAATTCCATTATACCCCCGAATATCAACACGTTCAAGCACATAATAGATACTTGAAATAAATCCACAAAAAGGGATAATCATATATCAACATGGTAATGTATACTCATGCTAATCAATACCATAGTGCAACAATCATTTAATACATTATGCATCATAATATAACAACATGGTAATGTATACTCATGCTAATCAATACCATAGTGCAACAACCACTTAATACACTATGCATAATATCATCAATAAATATGAATGATAACAAATAAATCCACAAATGGGATAACCATGCAACCACATAGCAAGCATATCCACACATTGGAATAACATAAAAACGTGTCAAATAATCCACACTTGGGATACAATACAACCATATACCAAATAATCCACAATTGGGATACCATATATTGATGTAACACATATACATTCCTAACTAACACAATAGTGTGATTATAGTCTCTACACTGATCAACTAATCACCAAGGTATGGGAGCAAGTAAGGCCACCCTAAACCATAAACCATTCTTACGAAGTCAATACTCAACCTTGAGAAATCTTAATAAAAGTGCAAGTCCTACTTCCCAAGTTTGAACCACTTTGGTGAAGTTACAATTCAAGCTTATCAATCATTTCCCGAACAATATTCTATATCACAAGGTCTCTATGAAGGTTCAAGCTCAATGTACTAAGTTGGAGTCACATTGGTTACGTTGCCAACCAAGGCTACCAAGCATTTTCTAGTGTCTTTATGACTACAGGTTAATTAGGTGGAAAAATGGTAGATTATAGTGAAGAAAGGAAGCAAAAGTGGAATGGAATGAAGCGGAGACCTTTTGAGAGTAAAAAGGACTTGTGCGGTATTTTAAGAAATCAAAGGTTCAATTTATTGGAGGACCTAATGGGAATTACGGAAGAAAAATGGGTAAATGCTTTGAAAAACAGAGTGGGTGCGCACCCGGTCTGGTGGGCGCGCTGCCACAGTCCTAGTGGGCGCACACCCGGTCCTGGTGGGCGCGCGCTTGGAAGTGACCAGAATGAAAGCGGGCGCGCACCCGGTCCTAGTGAGCGCACACCTGGTATGTGCGAACAAAGGCATAAAAAGGGGGTTGCTAACTTCACCAAAACTCATTCTAAACCATTCTAATCCAAGTAAGATGGATTTAACCCACTTACAACTTAGTTATTCTACCCATTACACTACTACATTTCATTTTTAACATTCTTATCTCTACTTAAACCATATCATTTTACTCTTTATCACTTCCATGAACAATAACACCACATTTTCTATAAACTAACAAATTCCTCAATCCAAGAAGGTTTTCCCAAGCATCAAATAGTCATTAGAACAACAATAACAACATTAAATCTTCATGAACATTTAAAGAAGGGAAGGTTCATAATAACTCACATAGCAATTATGAAGTGGATTAAGGATTCTCTTAGCTCAAAGTGCTCCTCTTGACTCCACGAATCCAAAAGTACACCCGAATCTTCAAATGGAGAAGGCTTGGATTTAATAGAATTTTTAGAAGGAATTTAATGAGAGAGTATTTCCATGGAGGATTTTTGGAGGAAGAGAGAAGAAGAAAAATGGTGAAGTATAATGGGAAGGATGGAGAAGTATGGGAGGGGTGAGGGCTTTTTGACTAAAGAGGGGGAACATGGTGAGGGATTTAAGGAGGGGAAAATGGCCCCCCATGCCATTTAACCTCCTTTTATCTCTTACTTCTTTTCTATTTATTTATTTTTCCCTACACAAATAACTACCCACATTTTATTTATTTTATCCATTTCTATTATTATACCCTTCCCAAGAATATTATTTATTTCCCAATCATTTCATTTTAATATTAAGAAATCAAAGATATAAATTAAACACATAATATTAAAAAAAATAAATATTAAAAGCACATTTTATGATACTAAAATAGGTGCCTAGGTTTAGGGTCGTTACATTCACTCCTCCTTAAAGAAAATTCGTCCCGAATTTTAAACTTGATTACCTTAATGATCCGTAAAAAAGGGTACTTTCCCAAACATTTCAATTTACCACTTTCAGATAGTTTCCTCAAAGTCATGATTCTTATGTACATTCTCAGCATCCAAACACTCTAGAATTTAATCCCGGAATTGCAATCCTAATACTCTCAACGCTTTTCCTTACATAATTTCAATTTGTCTAAGCATCCTTAATCGAAGAATTTCGTACGTACGAAGGATCATAAATAAATTTCTCATACCCATCTTTAGACAATACCCATTCAATGCTAAACTAAACTGCTATTATACTAAACTCCCTTAAGATTAATAGAACCTCTCCAGTTGAAAGGAAACCCAACACACCATCTATTCTTCAAGAGTTTGGATAGTTTTCTCATTTTGAAACTATCCTCTAATCCTATTAAATTCGAATCACTTAGTTGAACTTCCTTTAAAGTCTCCAAATTCTATGGGTCTATCCTGACTAATTGCAACAATGTCTCGCCTTAAGACTCAAAGGATACGCTTGACGACACATAAGCCTTTCGGCAAATCGCATTCAAAATCACAATAACTTTTCCGGATAATATAAAATGACGCAATTAAAATCTTTTAATAGTTCCAACCATCGCTTAGGCTTATAGATCTCTCCCCTTCGAATAACTAACTCTCCAAACTCATAGGGTCGGTCACAAATCCCAAAAAGAAACTTCAAAAAGATAAGATTCTTACTTAGCTAACGCAACACAATTGTAGCCACTCTCGAGTAGGGAATAAGAAATTTCCACTTTATCTAAGTTAACTTCCTCAAAGCATACACTATCACTCTCACATTTCTCATAATCTCACAACCAAATCTTCCTTTAATACGCACTTAAATTTCACAAAGTTCTCACATTCACTTGGTAAGGTAAGGATCGGATCTATAGTTAATCTTTTCTCCATTTCTACCAATATGATTCATTCTTATTACATTTTACACCATTGATATCCTTCCGAGTTATTTAAACCAACGATTTTATAATTCTCGAGAATTCCTTGAAGATTCCTTTGGTAGCACTTTGCCAACCTCAAAGATTACGAACACAATCCTCGTGATATCCATGGTAACTTCCAAGCTTAAGACTATAGAACCCCAAATTTTGGAAACTTCTCGAGCCAACTCATACTAGCTAAACTTTGCATACAAGGACTCCCCACAAGGAATCATTAACCCAATTCTCAAATAATTTTCATGATCCCCTCGGAATTTTAATTAACAAAGAGACCCTCAATTCTAATTACCATAAAGCCATCAAAATAAAGCTTAAAAATTCTACTTATCATACTTAGGATCAACACATGCGATACCTTGATGAAATACAATTACCATCTACTCACAACTAGCACTAAAATTTTCCCGAAAGGATTCGAGGACTAGCAAATGTCTAAGTCTTCCTGGGGTATTTGATGAGTGAGTTTTACACTCATCCATCGACTACTTTACTTAACTTATTATTTGCTTAATCCTTGAGTTTCATGTGTGTTTAATGGATGTTTTTAGTGTTTTTAGTTCTAGTGGTTCAAGTTTGGAAATTGGGAACAATTGTGAATAAATCAAGTGGAAAGTTGGGATGATGGCACTACGGGTTGAATCGAATTATAAGTTGGGACAAAACCAAGGCAATTGTAGTGGAAGAAAGCAAATGGGCCAATGCAAGAATGAAAGCTGGGCAAAGGAGAATGGAAAATCGGGCCATTTCAAGTAGTCAGGCCTCTATGAAAGAAAAGAAAATGGGCCTAGTGGCCTGGGTACGTGGGCGGCCGTCAGCTCTGGGCGTGGCGGCCGTCAGAGAAAAAGTGTTGAAGCTTTCTGAATCCTTCGTCGGTTTGTGGGCGACCGTGCAAAGGCTGTGCCCATGGGCGCACACGAGTATGAGTTGTGAAGACTAAATGTTTTTCGGAGAACCTGCCAATTTCGCCTGTGGGTGAAGTGGGCGACTTCACAAGGCGTTTTATGTATGGCTTCCAGCGGATTATATTAATGAGGATTGATGATTTCTATTAATGGTGACTCAAGCTTATGGTTTTAATAAAGGGTTAATCACAAAGAATGGGTTTTTGGAGAATACGGTTATTTATTTTTTTATTATTGTTGTTTTTTCAGCTTTTTTTGAGAGACATATAAGTAGAGAATTATTATCTTTTCTCTAGGTTTTTTATGCGTAATTTTCTTTAGAATTTTCTTGGTGTTCTTCACTTTTCATGGATAGCTAATTTCTTAGTTCTTGGAATTCGAGGTAACATTTTATGTTTTAAGTTTTACTTTTCATTTTTATCTTAGGTACTTGGGATTACCAAGTTATTTTCAATGGAATTTTTAGAACTCTTGTCTTGATCAAATAATTGTTCTTGAATTATTTAGAATTTCAATTGTGAACCGCCAAATTTACAATTGAAATTAGTCTCTGGCTTTCAGATTTTCACAATTTGTTGAATCCCCGCCAAACGATCTCATAAAAATTGTGGTTTATTTCCATGTTTCTTAAGTTCTAAAAATGGGTTTCCTGAACTCAATTTATGAACGGAGCCAAGGGAATAGATTAGTTAGGAACACTTGATTGCAAATCACCCACCAAAGTGTCCCGATCATACTTTTGTAAGAACAAAACCCCAAGTGCACTTTGATTGATTGAATTGTGAAACTTGAACATAATTTGTGAAACCAATTCCGGGAATTGTCTCCCTTATTATAAAAAATCTTTTATAATCACTTTTACTTAATTTTTGCAACCATATTAGTCTTAAACAAATCAACAAATCCTTCACTTTACAAACTTTTTGTTATAGTGCTGACAGAATTCCCAGCACTTTTAAACTTCGTGTCTTCATCATGTTCGAACCCGACTTACCATCTCTTTATTTACAAATCTCTTGTAGATGGAGTCGAGTTGGAACTTTATTTTTGGATTTCGCTTTCGGACGTTAAAGTCAGATATCCTTTGGGAGCACAGTGTTATCTACGGTTAAGAAATATGGGGGAGTTGATATGCCTAAGTAGAAAGTCCGAGGGGGCAACAACGTAATTTCAAACGTAGCAAACATGAGGCCGCCCGGCGAGAGATGGGGGAAAAGAAGCCGTCCAGAAGCTTTGGAAATTTAATTTCACCAGTATTATTTAAACTCGAGATTGAAAACGGGCATTGGGCACCATTTCCACTTGCTTGCTACCCGAGGGGAGAAGAGAGAGAGAGGAGAGGAGAGAGAGAATTTTCAAAAATCCTTCAATTCCTTTGCTTCTTTGGCTTCGAGATGGATCCGGAAGGAAACATGGGTGCCCTAAGGCAAAGCCACAGCAAGAACCTTGTCCGAAGCCAGCTAGGAGGAGGAGGAGGGAGCTTGTCTCAAACCCGGGAGGCGGAAGTATGACTTTCAACAGCGCCTCCGTCCGAGCTTTATCTCTTTGGTGAGGGGAGAGCACAAAATCTATGAAGCCTCAATCCATTGGGAGTAAAAGCATTCTTGATTTGCTTGATTTTCAGTCGAATTTTGATTGGAATTTTGATTGATTTAGGGCTTGACCCGATTTTTAGGAATCTCTTTGAATTTTCCTATGATTTTTTGTTTGATGATTTTGGAATTTTGATGATTAACCTATGAGAGGAGGCTACAAGGAAAAATATGAACATGCATGCGCAATTTATTTGAAAAATAATGAGAATGACCTCCATTTTTTGGAAAACAAAGTACGAAAAATAAGGTCTAAAATGTGACGGAGTCCTTGCATGTGCTAGAACTAGGTCAATTTCTCTCGATCATGGATGAGAAAACGGGATTTTGGACGACAGGTGAAAAGGATTCATGCATGTCATTTTGAAAAAATTAATGCTTATGTGCAAAAGAATTTTGTGAAGAAATTGGAATTTTTGTAACTTAAGAGAGCAATGTGGCTCTCGTGGATGACGGGCTTCAAATGATGAAGGACACGCTCTCTAGGCAAAGGATGCTAGAAATCCCTTATGAATGCTTTTCTTTGAAAATATGTGCACTTTTGAATATATGCATGCTTTTGAGATAAGATGAAGGACTGACACGTTTTTGTTGTGTTTTCCTACGGGAGAACAAGTCGAGGGACCTTCCTCGGGAGGTTGTCATGAAGTTGTGGGACAGGATGCCCAACTTTGAGAAAGATGGGGTGAACCCCAAGCAGCTGGTGATGGCTACCGGCCTTGATTTGTTCATTGATGCTATTGGTAGAGGTATCCACGTGACCTCTAAGAGCAAGGGGCTGGTCCAGGCCCTCTCAGAGTCCTGGTGGGACACCACCCACAGCTTTCATCTCAGCTGGGGAGAGATCACGGTGACGCTGTAATGACTTCACCGCTATCACCGGCTTGCAGCCATCGGGAGGCTGTGACTGAGGGATCACATTATCACACCTGAGTTGAGCTTTGGTTGGATTTGACCTCCGTCCTAAGGGGCTCGGGATGGAGATGAGGAATGTGGAGGTGACGGTCCTGGAGTGCATACAGGGGTTTTCCGCCAACGAGGTGACTGCCCACCAGCTCGCCAGAGCTTTCTTGTGGTTGATGTTGTCAGTCACCATATTTGCCAATTCTGGGACGCTGGCTATGCTTTGTCTGCTTGACTCTTTGGAGAACCTGGATGAGGTTGGGGCGGTCTCTTGGGGTGAGGCCGGATTGGCTGAGCTTTATTTTTCTCTGGATATGTACAGCCGGAACAAGGCTGCTTCTATGGAATGCTTTTCTTTTGATCTTGAGGTAGTCTCACTTTCTTTTCTCTCTTTTATCTTGCTGTCTTGAGACTTTATGAGAGAAATGACCTATTTGTCTTGAACATGCAGGTCTGGTTTTGTGAGGTGATCGGGTTCTTTCCTTGGAGCCAGCAGAGTGATCCAGAGATCTTCCCGGCCATGATTCGCTGGAGGGGAGAGGCTAGGGACAAGTTCATCGGGAAGACCCGGATCACTTTTGACTACAAGATGGTGAGACCAGTCATCAACGGGGATGGTCATGTTGGGGTTGATTTCTATCATTGGGGGAGGTACCCGCAGGTTTTTCTGGGGGATGCCTTGGAAGTGACTTGGCAGAGGAGGTGGTTGACGGGGCTGACCTGCGATGTCATTTACTTGGGGGACCGCTTTTCTAGGCAAGATAGCCATGTCCCTCCTTTGGACGCCATCACTCCTCACGATCCTCCACCACGTACGTATGCTTTGCAGCCCGGGACCGGTCGTAGAATGAGATTGCCGAGGTATCGTGCCGGTGTGGCGGGCGAGAGTATTTTGACTTGGCTACCCCATATGCCACCTTCGTGGAAGCAGCTGGTTGAGGACGCCACGAAGCTAGTGAAGGCCGGCCGTCACTCGTGGGTACGAGGAAGGCCCGAGCCGACTGACCCTCCTATGCCTCCTGCTCATCTCTCCTACGTGGTCAGCGGGGTACCGAGGAGGTTCATTATACTTGTTCCTGACATGAGGGAGCCCCGGTATACTTTGCCTCCTGACAGCACTGTAAGTACCTCTAGGGTCTCTTCCCTTTTGGATTTCTTTGCTTTTACGCAATTTTGAACTTTTCTCGAGATTTTCCTGAGTTTTCCTTCTCTTTTCTGCGCAGTTCACCGCTCGTTCCTACGATGGTTTGGTACGGCAGAACAGGGGCTGGAAGGATGTGTGCCGGTCCCTTCTGAGGAAGTTGGCTTGCGCTTCCCGGGCTGGGGCTAACGTGCAGGAGCCTGTGCACAAAAGAAGGCACTTTGGGAGCACAGCCTCTTCCTCATCACCTCGAGTATCAGAACCTCCTCTACCGATTGCTATGCCTCGGGGACAGGGGCCCAACACAAGCATTCTAGAGCAGCTGGCAGAATACGAGCACGTGAATGTCAACCTTTCTGACGTGAGTGATGTCGAGGACTTGATGATGGATCCTAGCTTCTACGAGTTGAGCAGCGATGACGAGGAGTCGGAGGCTTAGGATTCTTTGGGATTGATCTAGGAGGAAGGAAACAAACAATGAACACTTTTTATGCACAATTTGTTTATTTTTCATTTTATTTGAGTGCCAAGGAGGCGAAAACAATGTATTAATCTTTTATTTGCTTTTCTAATTTATACTTTATGAATTTGCATATTACTTGAGCCTCGGGACAGTTTTTTGCTTGGAAATGGGGCTGAAAATGGGCCAAAATGATTTGTGATATATGACTGCATGGATGGTATTTGGATATGTTTATATGCAGGTTTCATTAAGAAAGTGGGGTGAGAACTCCACTTGGGGCAAAGCAGCTAAGAGCTGCTGCAGATTTTTTTCCCGTAGCAAGCAAAAGAAGCCGCAGGCCGTCCTTGAGGCAAATGAAGCCGTGCCATACCGGAAGTTCTGTTTGAACTGGTTTTTTTCAAAATAAAACCAAGGCTTGGCCTTTTCATTTCATTTTCACCCTAGACTTGTCCCAACTGATCCCAGAGCATATTCTTGACCAAAATTCATCAACTTTGATCACCTTGCAATAGAGAAACCAATCGATTGCAAAAGGGGAAAAGAGACCGTTTTCTATCCGATCTTCAATCTTGGATGAGGCATAACTTTCAATCCAACAAAAGGCTGTTTGGTAACCTTCAAAATCAAATCTTTATGGCATTTGAAGGATCTTCAGCCCGATTGGGACCTTTTGAGGGCCGCGGCGAGATTTTGGGACGTCCGGAGACATGTTTACTGCTTTTCTTACAACGAGATTGTCCCAACCTATGAAGACCTCCGAGCATTGATTGGGGGTCCAGAAATTGAGGCTGTGTCGATTCCTCTGATTGGAGACGTGTCGGTAGCAGTAAAGCTAGCATCTTTTCTGCAAATCTCTCTGAAAAAGGCCGAGGGGTGATGGTAGCCCCTGACAGGATCGACCTTTCTAATATCCCAAGCAAGTTTGGGTCTTCGGATACGGCTACGACCCTGGTGGCTATGGATGCCTTTATCCTCTGCGTGTTCTCATCTTTGTTCACTACCGAGTCCGTAGGGGTCTGTCATGGTGGCCTTTTGGACATGGTCAGGGATTGTAGGGCTGGGAAGGATATTATCCCCTTGGTTTTGGGTGAGACCCTACATAGCATCGACAGGATGGCAAGGGGAGACCATTTCATGAGGTCTGGGAGCCCGGCTGTGTTGACTTTGTGGCTGCAGGAGAGGCTTGGGGCTTTGCCAGGGGCTTCGCCTAATCAGTGCCCTTGGGTGATTTCTCCGAGAGGGTGCACCTAGGCGACGGGACCGAGGTGGCCCGGGAGTTGACTATGGCTAGGTTATCCACTTCGGATATTAACTGGTGGGTACCTCATTGGAGGCTGCAGACTCGGAAGACATTTCAGGAGTCCTATGTGGTGAGGATTCCGGGGCTTTCTTGGTCATCCTTCTACATACCCTGCTTGGTATCCAGGCAATTCGGGGCCTTATAGGAGCCGTTGGGCGATTGGGAGGACATCCGTACCAGGGAGGTAGTGCCTTTGGATATGAGGGATTCGGCCCGACTTCTTATTCTTCTCAAGGGCTTGGACATACACTGCTTTCCCTCCCAGGGCCATTCTCAAGAGCATGAAGAGTACCATCTTGACCACGGCCTACTTGGACTATTACGAAAAGGAGATGGGAGCGACTCAGGTCATTTTAGGAAAGAGACGTCAGGCTTTATTGGGGCCGATCGTGACTCGAGTAGGACTACGAGGGAGGCGAGGCTAAGGCAAGTCGCCATAACCGGTCGGAGTGACTTTATCGGGGAAATGGAGGCTCGGTATGAGAGACTTTAAAGTCGCTCCACTTGGCGAGGCTCGAGAGGGAGGAGATACGGACTCGTGCCGGGTTGAGAGGGCACTTATTGACACGGGTTTGATGGAGGCTCCAGTGAGGATACCTGAGGTCGGGATGAGGGAGACTGACATCTTAGAGAAGAAGAGGAAGAACACTCGACGAGGTCGAGGTAAAGGGAAGAAGAACAAAGAAGACTCAGTGAATGACAGCTGATAGGTCTTTTCTTAGGATTCTCTTATTGCCATTTGCAAACACAATAGTTGATTAGGCATTTTATTGTATTTTAGATCTTTGTAGCAGGTTAGCAGAGTCAAGAGTAGACCGTGCTTGAACTCATCAAGGAGTTTTTAACTTGTAATGAACAAGAGATATTATCTTAGAATTTATAAGACACATATTTCATGGAAACTTTATTGTCTTATTTATTTTTTAGACTGAACCATTGCTGGCTGCTACGTTCCCCTTTTACAAGAAAGACTAAGGGGCTCAGGTCTTCGTAGTTCATTCTGGTGAACTATCGGGATTTTTGTTCTTTTGGTCTTTTTCTTCTTTTTTTTTATTATATATGTGCAACCCTGTTTTTTGCCTAGACCGCCCTTTTTGGGTTTTCAGCCTAGCTGGGCATTACTCTTTTTGCACTAAGATTTTTTTTCTTTTTTTTATGTGCAACCCCATCTTTTGCCTAGACCGCCCTTTTTGGGGTTTTCACTTAGTGGGTATTACTCTTTTGCACTAAGATTTTTTTTTCTTCTTTTTTTTTTTCTTTTTTTTTTTTTTTCTTCTTCTTTTTTTTCTTTTAAACATAGTACCTACGGAGCTTATCGCCGTTGACTGGGTGGACAAAAGGATTGCCGTCCAGGTCTGCAAGCTTCATTGCTCCTCCCGATAGTATCTTCTGCACCACATACGGGCCGATCCAAATGGGTTCCCATTTTCCGAGGGGGTTGTCTCTGGTAGGGGGCTTCACCTTTAACACTAAGTCGCCCTCTTTGATGTCCCTGGCCTTGACTTTCTTGTCGAACGCCCTGGCCATTCGCCTCTGGTAGGCTCGGGTGTGCTCCATGGCTTTTAGCCTTCTTTCGTCGAGCAGGGCCAATTCATTGTGCCGGCTGCGCAGCCATTCTACCTCGTTGACACTGTTTTCCAGGAGGACCCTTAGTGACGGGATTTCCAACTCCACGGGCAACACTGCTTCCATCCCGTAGGTTAGGGCAAAGGGAGTTTCTCCGTAGGCTGTTCTCGACGAGCGTTACGCCCAGCCCAGAGTGTCATATGCAGCTTTTCGGGCCAGTCACGACCACGGGTGGCCATTTTTTGGATAATCCGCTCGAGCGTCTTATTGGCAGCTTCCACGGCTCCATTAGTCTGAGGTCTGTATGGGGATGACTTGTGGCGAGTGATTCTGAATTCAGACAGCAACCTATCACAGTCCCCTTCAAAGTGCGACCCGTTATCTGAAATGACCTCATTGGGCACCCCATATCTGCACATAATGTTTTCTTTGACGATCTGGGCCACTTTTCTGGAAGTGAGGACCTTGTAGGACTTGGCCTCTACCCACTTTGTGAAGTAATCAACTGCCACTAACACGAATTCATGCCCATTGCTTCCTGCCGGGGCTATCTTCCCTATCACGTTAATACCCCAAGTTGCAAACGGCCAAGG